>CATIWM010288838.1:0-26019 GCA_949671775.1 Mallotus repandus
ATAAAAAATAAATATTTAAAATACATCAAATTTGATCGTTAATTTTGTAACAAAAAATATGTAAGTATAATTCACATGTTTTTAAGAATTATATGTAAAATATTTAAAATATATGTCCTATGTTGAATAATTTAATGTAATATTTTGAATTTTTTGTATAATTTACACCACCACCACCACCACTACCACCACCTCCACCTCCACCAACCTCCACCACTACCACCACCACCTCACCACCACCATTTACCTTCACCACTCACCACCCCCACCTTATGACTTTAAATTGAAATTAATTAAATATGCATGATTTAAATTTTTTTTATAAAATAAATAAATTTTTGATTAAACACTATTATATGAATTACATTAATTATTATTATATTTAAAAAATTATTATAATAAATTTCATCAAAAAATTGTAAAATAAAAAATAACAAACAAATTATTTTCTATTCTTTTGTTTTCTATTTTGGGTAATAAAAAATTAAAAAATAAGAAAAAAGAAAACTGAAAAAGGAATTTAAATTTTTTTATAAAATAAATAAATTTTTGATCAAACACTGTTATATGAATTACATTAATTATTATTATATTTAAAAAATTATTATAATAAATTTCATCAAAAAATTATAAGAATATAAAAAATTATGAAATAAAAAATAACAGGTAAATTATTTTTTATTCTTTTGTTTTCTATTTTGAATAATAAAAAAAATTAAAAAATAAGCAAAAAAAACTGAAAAAGAAAAATAGAAATTTTTTTTCAAAACTAAACAGCCCTTGACTATTTTAAAATTTTACTTTGCTCCCACCACATATACTGTGGATTTGGCGTATCCCCAAAGCTTAATATTATCACCACATATTTTTTGGTGTGGTGTGAAAAGTCTTCAGATGCGCAGAAACGCTGATTATGTATACACACAGCCACATATATAATAATATTTAAGACTCACAACAAGGTCATGAAAAATAATAAACGAATATTAAGAATAAATTCATAAAAAAATAAATATTTAAAATATTTCAAATTTGATCGTTAATTTTGTAACAAAAAATATGTATGTATAATTTACATATTTTTAAGAATTATATATAAAATATTTAAAATATATGTCCTATGTTGAATAATTTAATGTAACATTCTGAATTTTTTTTATAATTATGAGGCATTCTTTTATTATATTAGATATGAGATTAATTCTCATTTTGCAAATAATTTTATCAAATATGAAACTTTCCACTATAAAATATTTTTAGAAAAAAATCGACAATTTTATATCATTTAGCCTACTTTATTTATAAACCACCGGCAAAAGAGATCATTGTCTACATCAGATGTATTACACGTTATAATAAAATTTATATAAATATTTTACAATTGACTAAAAGTGAAATATGTGTCTCTACCATTACAGGATAATGATTTATGTCACTAATAGCAACATGAATAGTATTTCAATGGAGATAAAAATTTCTTTTATGCCATTAATTTTCAATTGATTAGCCCCCTGCATATATGGACAAACATATAATTTTAATTCAAAAAATTTATCTTTTAGTATCATTGACAACACTATTCATATCATTAGTAGCTACATATATCATTGTCTAAGTGTAATACACCCAAGTTGGTAAAAATCTTACATTTTAGCTATATAGTTCATACTTCAGTATTCCAAGAAGTGAAGCACCAAAATCAATAGAGAAAAAGAAAATGTTGAGTTTTCTTAAATTGCTACAGCAACATGGAAGCACTTCCACTTTGTTGTTACCATTAATATTCTTCACCATCATAGCTTTCTCCTTCAGTATCATCCTGATAAATAAATGGTTTCCACTTAGCAGCAAGTCAATATCAAAACCACTACCTTCTCCGCCAAGGTTTCCGATCATAGGAAACCTTCATCAACTTGGTTTTCACCCTCATCGTTCTCTAAATTCCTTAGCTCAAGTTCATGGCCCCGTTATGTTACTTCACTTTGGTAGCTTACCAATTGTTTACTCGAGAGATCATGAAAACTTACGACCTTATATTCTCAAACAGACCCAATTCAGCTGCTTTTAAGATATTCCTTTATGACGGGAAAGATGTGGGCACAGCTCCTTATGGCGAGCACTGGCGGCAGATAAAAAGCGTCTGCGTTCTTCATCTGCTAAGTAACAAAAGGGTTCAATCTTTTAGAGACGTTAGAGAAGAAGAGACAGCTTCCATGATCGAGAAGATAAAAAATTGATCATCTTCACCACTCAATTTAAGTGAACTCTTTTCAAGGCTTACGAATGATATAGTTTGCAGAGTAGCCTTGGGAAGAAAATATAGCGGAACATATCAAGGAAGGAGAACGTTCCAGGAAATTTTAAGAGAATTCACTGAGCTTCTGGGTGTTTTCGACGTTGGAGAGTACATCCCATGGCTTGCTTGGGTTAGTCATTTGAATGGGTTGTATGCTAAAATGGGTTGATGACTTCTTAAATACTGAAGTTGAAGAACACATTGATGCTAATGGTAACATGAGGCGCAGTGAAGATACAAGTGATGAGGATTTTGTGGACGTGTTGCTCTGGATTCAGGAAAAGAACTTGGCTGGTTTTCAAATTGATAGAACTAGTTTCAACGCTATCATCCTGGTAATTAACTAAATCTTTAACTCTCAGTTACCATGAAAATATTATATGCATATTTGGTACAAAATCTGATTTCTCTTTATAAGGAATACTATTGACAGAGTAAGTGCTAAGTCTTTCAGAGATTATATTCACTACTCAGGATTCAAGTTTTATTGTCATAATTATGATGAGTTCTATCCATGAAATCTATCAAAAATTTATTTTTTTTAGCGTTGTTAATTAAAATTCAACCTAAGATAAAAATAATTAATTTATACCTCATTGATAGATGAGTCACTTAATTAGTATAGAAATAACTTTACAACAATAATTTTTTAATTATCAATTTCTGATTTAGTATATAATTTAAATTTTATGAGCGTAAAATATTTTAATTTTGACATAAATATTTTAATTTTTTGAATATATTACATTTTATTATTAAATATGTAATATTTAGTAGTTAACTATGATACTTAAATTATTAATCTTTTATAATTTATAAAAACTTAAAAATATACATTATACATTTAACACTAAAATATATTAATGTTATTAAATTTTTAAGAAAATTAACTAAGAGGAAAAAATAATTACTGTAAATGTTGCTACAATTCATATCTAATTTTACATTTTTTTAACTGAAAATAAAAAGTTTCACCGGTGATAAAACTACAGTGCAGATGAGCAAACTAGAATATTCATTTAGAATAAAAACTCCTTGGCTAAGTAGGTTGACAATTTGAGAGATTAGCTGATGGAGTTTTGGAAACTGCTAAGTGCCAACGCATGGTATGGTATTAAAGCATAACAATCACTGTTCACAAACCAAAATAAAGAGGAGGCCAAATCCATCTTTAAGCTCCTATCCTTTAGTGATTTTTTCTATTGAGCCCCTTGCTTTTATTTATAATCCTATTGAGCCCTAATTTGACAGAATCTCTTAACGGTGTTAAGGGATGAATATTCTAATTAAAAAAATGCCACGTCGACCTAATTATTTACATGTGGCATTTTGAAAATTAACGTTGGAAAATAGTTAGGGTTATTTTTGGTTTTTCACTCACTAATAGTTATTTCTTCAACCTATAGCTCTCAGCTCACATTCATTTCACTCGTTAAAACACAATCACTTTGTCACTCTTTGTTCAAAAGCATTGCACTCTTTGTTCTTGATTATTTTCATCAATGGTAACAAACAGTGGAGTAGGAAGTAGCAGTTGAGGAGGAACGACCAGTGGTGTACGAAGAAACTGAGAGGAAACAACGAACTTTGAATTTGGTCATACAATTTTTAAGCAAACTATGCTCCACTGTAATTGTGAAAATCGCGTGCGATTGATGATATCAAGGACCAAAAATAACCCAGGAAGGAAGTTTTGGAGGTGTCCTCATGAGTTAAAATAGTTTGCATTATGAAATTAGTGTTTTGAAATTAGGGTTTGAATTTATGGTTATGAATTTTATTCTGCTTAGGATTTAATGAATTTCAAGGAAGTCATTGTGAGTTCTTCAAGTGGTATAACGAATATCTTAGTGAGAGGTAAATGATCGTGGCCAATGAGTTGAGAGCCTTGAATATGCACCTGCAGAATTTGAGGGTCAATTGTGAAGATGACTATAGGGCTTCAGTTTTTCTAAAGCACATTGACGACATGAAGAACGAAATCACCTCATTGAACTTGGAACTGACAGAAGAGAAGCAAGAAGCAAAACACATTACTGTAAGTATGAATTTTTATAGAGTTGCCTTTTATGTTGTCCTTGGATTATTAAGGGTGAAACTATTGAAGTGATGAATAGATGCTATGTGTAGGTGGTAGCTATATTTTTTTACTAGGACATGTTTCAATTTCAGTGTAAGATGAAATTGATGCTAAGTAGTTGGCTCTTGTTTTGTTGTTAATTCAATAGAGCTGACTGGTTAACCCTACTAATTGGGTTCGTTTTGTGTTAAATATGCTAAGTAATGTTAAAGATCTTTGTTTAACATTTCATTAACTTTGTTTATATGATTGAAATGGTTATCAAACTGATTCCCTTATAATTGAACACTTAAAGTGATAAAAGAACACTTGTTGTCGACTGAATGAAATGGCACACATAACTACTGAAACTTAGATAAATATGTAATACCAATTGTGCTTTAAGCTATGTTTGCAACAAAAGATGTTCGAACAAAATAACAACATCCCAAGCTTTCAAAGAGTAGCTATCCATACAATGATATGATTCCCAACACAGGAATAATGCATAGAAATTTAGTTCTAACTTATCTAATACAAAATAAAATAAGCTTGATTGTTGATATTAAGTTTTCCCTTTCTTGGAGACTTGCCTGCATAACCTGCAGAATATAAAATTGAAAACATGAATTATTGTTTTGACCTTACTAAAAGAAGCAAGCAAGGAACAAAAAATTCACTAACTTAATTTATTAAATTGAACTAAACTTACATAAGTAACTTTGTTTCAGCCATGTTTATAGGTCGTAAGGTGTTTTAATCTTAATCCATTTGCTCTTACAAAAAGTCTTCCAAGATGATAGCTTGCTCGTTTGATTCAACCTAGAATAAAACCTGCTACTTGATGGAGTATGGTTAGATTTTGTAGACTTGCTTGCATCAGTTGTTGGAGTTTCAAACCCTCCTAAGGCCCCACCTGATGCCTATGCCTAATTGTTGTATTGATTTCTAATAGTCACATGAGGTGGACAGTGGCCACCTTCTAAATTACACCCAACTGATGCCATTTTTTTTAGCACCAACTCCCTCTTCAAATACATAACCATTGACAAAAGCATACACCAACCAAATTTATGAACTAAATGAGCAACCAATGACAACCCACACACAAACTAACTTGATTAAATGATTTTAACCTTAAATCATATACCTAACTGTCTTTTTTTTTTTACTGCTCTAGTAGTAGTCATTTACAAAATCTGATTCAGCCCGAGAAGTTGTTTCATGTTCAGGCATGTCAGTGCCCTTTTGAGATGATATTTCCATTGTCTTCTCCTTTGTTGATGCTGAAACCTGTCAACAAGGTGTAAATGAAGGAAAAAACATTAGTTAACAAGTGAATATATATGTAATATAAAGAAGTAACTTAAGTTTGGTTGAGTCTTACCTGACTGTCTTTGTTCCTATTATGGCACCCCCTAATATTGTGTCCAAGTCTCTTGCAAAGTTTGCAAGTCATTTACAAACCAACTCTTGCCAATTTTCCAACCTTTTTCACCTTATCCTTATGAGCTATTCTCTTAGTCTTAGGTTTGTCTGGAAGCTTCCCAAATACAAGTGGCAGGATTGCCTTTTCTCCTGTTTTATCCCAGTTCTCGCCCTCTCATTGGTTGCAAAGCATGGGAATATGCTTCAATGTAAGTTGCTTTATGATACCAATGAGCAACAAAAGTTTTAGGCTCTTTATCCAGTGCTAGAATAGCAAATAGAGAATGTTGACAAGGGATTCCTGTCAAATCCCATTCTCTGCAAGTGCAAGTTCTTTTACCTAAATGAACTGTGTGTGTATTTACAGCATTATAGATGTTTGAGATCTCAAATCCATCTTCACCATTAAACTCATTGTACCATTGATAAGAGAGGGCCTCATTATTTTCTAACTTCTCTAAAGCTCTTGGGGAAATGTCTGTAATCCAAATGTCCACTGAAGTTTTTTTCTTTGCAATCCTACTCATGACTTGCTTGCAAATATCATCTAACATGGTTATAATAGGCTTAAATCTCGCATCCATAATCCATCAATTGAATGTTTCAGCCATGTTGTTGTCAACCACATCACAACATGATTCAGTAGTGAAGAAGACCTTGCACCATTGATGTAGAGGATAGTGAATAATATCATCCACAGCTGTAACACGAAATTTTTCTACATTTGCCATATTACTAGTAAGTTGAGCCTTGAAAGTAGACTTTACAATAGCCCATAAAGCACTCTACATATCATCTCCCCTCTATTTTTTAGCCCTGCAGCATATATATGCCTCGCACACATTTTGTGATACACATTAGGCAATTCGTCTTGTATTGTAATATCAAAACCCTATATAAACCAAATTAACTTCCAAATGTTAGTAAGTTTAATAACCGAATGAAAACACATTATTAAGCTACTATATAAACACGATTGAGTTAATGAAGACTAACCTTCTGCATATCGGAAATAATTATTATCCCTTGTCCAACTCTGAGAGGCAGATTAAACTTCAAGCACCATAAAAACCATGCCCACATGAATTTATTTTCCACTGAAACTATGGCCCATGCTATTGGGAACATTTGATTGTTCCCATCCCTCCCAATAGCACTCAATATTTGCCCTTTACACAACCCCTTTAAAAAAACTACCATCCAATCCTATAATGGGCATACAACCTTTAAT
Organism: Mallotus repandus; assembly: GCA_949671775.1. Lineage (NCBI taxonomy): Eukaryota > Viridiplantae > Streptophyta > Magnoliopsida > Malpighiales > Euphorbiaceae > Mallotus > Mallotus repandus. The sequence goes on from CATIWM010288838.1 coordinate 7,015, forward strand.
CCACCCTTATTTACACCCATTGAAACATACATCAAACCTCTCAAAAAGGTTTAAATTATCCAAGTTTTCCTTGTTTGACTTCACCAGACATGTTGACCCCGGGTTGGACACAACTACCTCTTGGACATAATCATGCAAAATGGAAATTGCTCTTTAAAATCCCCTTCAAGTTATTTCATAATCTTCACTTTGGTGTTTCTAGCAACTGAATTACAAACTCTTAGTTTGTATTCAGACTTTTCAAGTTGCACAACATCCTTTATTTTTATCTTTGGGTGAGTTACAATTACATTCTTCAATAAAATTGAAAGGAAATTAAAGGTAGCCATTTTGTTTCTACTTTCTCTATTGCAACTATGCTTAAGATGATATGTTTTAACAATGAAGACACCCTCTTGTTTATTGGTGCCAGCAAACAAGACCCAAGGACATTTTTTCTTACAATATGCCCTAACCCTATAAGGTTCATTTTTGACACAGTAAACCCCTTTTTTCTTCATGATAGCATATTTAGCAACAATATACCTAAACTGATGCACACTGCCAAATAGCATACCTAGACAGAATTCAGGGATTTAGGAGTTTGAATCATATCTAACCTTAGAACTTGGTTTTCTCACAGCATCTTCACCACAACTCCCATCAAAATTTGTGTAATAGCTTCCTAGGTCATCATTGTCAATGTACTTTGAGCTATTAGCCTATTTTGAATCATACCTACCCCCAATTGCATCATCCTGATCTTGTTCACTCTCATCTAAATCATCACTAGCCCCAACAAACTTCTACCTACACCTGATCCCTTACCTCATCATCTAGAACCTCTGTTTTTGTTCTTTTCCTATACTCCCTCACATTCAAGGGCAGAACCATTAACAATGCCCCCCCCCCCACCCACCCCCAAGAATTTTGAAAATTTTTCATATATATATATATATATTAGTACTCATAAATTGCCCCCCCCCCCAATTTGATAACTTTATTATTATATTTGAAATATGGGCTTTACAAAACTTAACCCCTTAGGCAAGCCCAAAAAAAAATTTAGTTAAAAAAATAAAGCACTTATAAATTGGCCCTTGATATCTGTATTATTATAAAGTGGCCCTGCATGTAATTTCATTAACAATATTCACCAATTGTTTGATTTAAGAAAAGAAGAAGAAGAAGAAGACAAAAGAAAGAGAAGATGATAATTCAGACCTCTAGATTGAAAGAACCAAGAGAAGATATCAGTAGCAAGCTGGTGACGTTTATGGAGAGAATCACGGCCACCCCGCTGGTTTTTTACAACCCTTTGAAGATCATTCCATCCAGAAAGAAGCAATGCAATATCTTCTTGAAGATTAGTAATAGCCTTTGGCTTTTGAACACCTATGGATTCCGTTAACAAAACTATTGTTGTTATTATTATTAAAAAATGGTGATTTTAGATCATGTAGAGTTCTTTTATGCATTTGGTTCTGTTCTCTATCTCAAAAAAATTAGGCATTACGAAAATGAACACAAACAAAACTACCAGTCATCAGTTAATAAATTTAAATTAAAGGATTGATTTATTAGGTAACAGGTTTCCTACATCAATGGTTGTAATTAAATAATATTTGATCTAATGGCTATTACTTTTATTTGTATATATACAAACATTTGCACTGAAAAATGAATATTATTATTATTACTACTACTACTACTACTACTACTACTACTACAGTGGACTCCTAATGGACATATATTAGTATATGGTGACTATAGGGATTTGATCTCGAAATTTTCACAATTCTCACAAGTGAGAATCCCCATTAGACCACTTTTGATTGGTATTATTATTGTTATTGTATTTAGCATTTTTATTTAGTTAAATTTAATTAGGAAAATTTGATTTTTCCATCTTAGGATTATGTTCAATTTTTACTTTCTAATTAGTTTATAGTTGGTAAACTTATGTCATTCCATTTGCGTGTGTGCATATACTACAGTATGGAACAAGAAAAAAGCCCATACACATAGCCTTACTCTTTAAAATCCTGAGGACATGCTTCATATCATGTATAAGACATTTTACTACTGAATAAAAGCTTCATATCTTTTGCGGATCAAATTGTATTGGAATTTTTGGACAAGTTCGATAGGAGGGGCATGCGCAATAGGACTTTGAAGAGCTCTAATTCTTAGCTTCGATTGAACCACAAAGCTCATAATATATTAAAACAAAGCTGATTAAGAAACTTATATTTGTCATAGAGTCTACCTATAATGGGCCAATTCTTAGGCCCAAATTCCTTCGTTTAGGGCCTCAAAATTAGCTTTAAACTTTATGTTCACTTTTATTGTGTTTTTTAGTCTTTTTACACTTTTCGTTTTAGGTTTTGTGTTAAACCATATTTATTTATCTTTTTGGATGTTTTGGAGATAGTTTTGATCAATTTTAATAGAGATTTCTATTTTTCTCCAATTTTTTGGTATTCTTTAAGAATCAATAATTATTAATGCCTATTATTATAGATATTTTATGACTAAACATATTAATAGAAGGTTGTTTGAAGAATATTCAAGCATGAATCAATGATATTCAACATTTATCCTTGTTTTATTAGGCTTCTGCTACGTTAATATCATATAAAAAAATTTTTTGCTAAAGAAAGTATGAAGGACTAAAACAAAAGAATACATAATAGAAGTAAAGGCTATAGATCTTCCATTGCCTTTGAACTTGCCATTCTTTAACTATGAATCTATCCTGCAACAATTTCATCAATATTCTCTAGTTATTTCTCTTGTAACAGAGTCAAATAATGCAAAATAATATTTATTGTTGGAGATATAGATGAAAATTTACCTCAAAAGACCAAGTACTGACTAGTTTCCTCTTCTATTTACGAGCGTTCTTGATTTTGTCAAACTTTTTTCACCAGTTATATCCTTAAACTTCAATCATCCTTATAAAACATGAATGTTTTCGTATTATGAACATAATGAATTTTATTGTAAGACCAAATAATACTCCACTCATATACCCAACCAAAACAGCTTTCCAACCAAATCCATTTTCATCAAAATTTAAAGCACCTTCTTTTAATAGAATTATTTGTTCACTTTCACCATTGTTTTATTTTTATGACAAAAATCCATATAATTCTAGGTTTCCTTCATATGAGCTATTATCGAATGTATTAAATTGCTTACCGAGAGGTATGGGCCCTTCGAGTTAGTTATAGGAGATACGAAACACTTGAAGAAATGTTAATTTTTCCAATTCAATAGGAATCATTCCTATAAAAGGATTTCATGAAAGGTTAAGTGATTCTAAATTAGTCAAATTCCTAAATGATTGTTGTACATTGTCGGTGAGTTGATTATAGGATATGTTAAGCTGCTTAAGCAATTTAAGCTTCCCAATTGATTCTGGAATCTTCCCAATGAATTTATTCCATGAAAAATCAATGGATGTAAGATGTGTTTGAATTTTCACTAACTCAATCATAATTCCTTTCAATGTCACTGTCATGGAATAGGCATAATAAGAAGAAATGTTCATGGATGCCATATTTTGATTAGAGCTCATCATAGATGCAAAATGATCAAAATACTCCTTTGGTAATTGTCCACTTAAGTTATCACTGGAGATGTCAAAAATTAGCAACATAGAAAACCAATAATTAAGACTGAAATTCTAAAGCAAGCCATGGAATATATTGGACCGTAGCACAAGAATGTGCAGCTGTTGAAGAGCTCCTAGAAAATAGGGGAAAGTGTCAAGTATCTTATTGTTGTTGAGATCAAGGAATTCCAATTTTTCACAATTGGAGATGGATGATGGGACTTTTCCTTATAATTAATTGCCATTGAAATTAATGTATCTCAAGGAATACTCTTTTGAAAATGTTTGAGGGATAGTTCCATTGAAATTATTCATGCTTAGATGCAACATCTCAAGATTGTCATTGAACTTTCCCAAACATTTTGGTAGGGAACCGCTTAAACTATTCTTGGACAAGTTGAGAATTTGAAAGGATTTTAGATTACAAATCGAAGAAGGATTGCCATTAAAATTAATGTATTTTAAGGAATTCCCTTTTGAAAATGTTTGAGGGATAGTTCCATGGAAATTATTCATGCCTAAATGCAGCACCTCAAGATTGTCACTAAACTTTTCCAACATTTTGGCAAGGAACCACTTAAACAATTCTTGGACAAGTCGAGTATTTGAAGGGATTTTAGCTTACAAAATGAAGAAGGAATCTCTCCCATTAATTTATCATTTGATGATAGAATAATGATACTTAAGTGAACAAGTTTAGAAAATGAACTTGGAATTATACCGTGTGACTTGTTATTGTTTAAATTAATATAGTTCAATGATTAATTTGAAGAGAAGGAATTTGAAGACCAAATTTTAGGTGTCAAAGGACCTTCAAAATGGTTCATACTAAGATCAATGAAGCTAATGCTCGGAAGACCCAATATCCAAGCAAGGATGTTACCTAAAAGTGAATTATTGTTTGCTCGTAAATGAACCAAAGACTTGCAATTTGCATAGCTTTCAGGAATTTGACCTATGAACTTGTTCTGTAGAATGAAAAGATCAGTCATTTTTCCATTCTTGCACATGTTTGGAGGTATAGTACCCGTTAGGAAATATAATTGAAATCGGAAAAAAAGCCTAGCTTCTGAGGAAGTGAACTTGTGAACTTGCTCATATATAGAGAGAACTCTGAAATATACTTCAACTCACCAAACTCTTTAGGAATTTCACCAGAGAATTGATTTGCAAATAGTTGCAAACAGGCTTGTCATGTCAAGAATCTCAGCTCCCCAATTTCACCTTCAAGCATATTTATTGAAGCATTAAAGTTCACTAAACTTGAAAGATTTAATTTGATATTACGGGGTGAAGATGAGCACATAGGAGAAGACATTGTTTGTTGGTAGTTAGGTGAGGATAAATTGGTATTTGAATTGGAAGGGGATATCAGTTATGTAGAAGGAGTGGTGAGTGAGTTACGGTAGGGGAAAGATTATTGGGAAGATAAGGCAAGACTTGAATTTAAGTGGAGTGATTAGAGTTTCGTTGGGTAGTGGTTCGAGTAGGGTGAGATGAGGGTGAAGAAGATAAGATTGAAGGAGATAAGATAAAAGAAGAAGTAGAGTTAGAATTAAATAACATACCTGAAGATGCGCCAAAGTCCCAGTAAAAGAGGCTGCTCGTGACCTGAATCCAAGGAGAAGACTCAACCGATCAAGAAGAATTAGAACGTGATTTGTAGGGAAAATATGACTCAATAAATTTTGCATGACATGCTAAATATATGCATCCTCTGTGAATATCAAAACAATTATAAGCACAATGAGCAGGACTTTGACCAAGATAAACATAAGGAATTAAATGAAAGGCAAATTTATTTTTATTATAAGGTCTAATAAATGCATAAATGGCACATCCAAAAGGTTTTATGGTCAAATAATTAGCATCTTTGCCATATAAAAGTTGGAATGGTTTATGATGTAAAATCAGACTAGGTGTTTGGTTAATAGACATTATGCACGTTATGCACATGGTGAAAGCAAATTTCCAATATTTTAAAGGCACATGTCCATAAGCTAAAAGAGTTAGGCTATTATCAACAAAATGACAAATTTTTTGCTCTGAAGTTCCATTTTGTTCATGCATATAAGGGCAAGCTATGCAATGAATAATTCCTACAAATTGAAAATATTTATTAAGTCTTTGATACTCACCACCCCAATCTAAATGAAAAGATTTAATTTGAACATTAAATTGACGGCTAACAAGAGATTGAAAATTAAGAAAACATGAGTACACTATACTTTTACTTTTAAGAAAATAAACCCAAGTAATTCGGGTAAAGTCATCAATAAACAAAACAACATAATGGTGGCCTAAACTGGAAAGAATAAAAGCAGGGCCTCAAACATTAGAAAAAATGATATAAAAAAGAGCAATACTTTTATGATCAACACTAGCTAAAGGTAACCAAGACATTTTTCCTAAATAACAAGATGAACAAGGTTGTGAAGTAAAGTTAGAACATGGTAAACAAAATTTTTTAACAATATAAGAAACTGTGCACATATTTAGATGCCCAAGACCTTTATGCCATTGCTAGAGGGATGGTACTTTAGAATTGAAAGAAAATTTCATGGATGGATAAAGAAGATAGAGACCATTCTCACTGAGCCCTTGGAGGAGCACCTTCTTGGTGTATTGATCCTTGATAAGAAAATAGGTAGGATGAAATTCAAAAAAGTAATGATTGTCAGAGGTAAATTTTTGAAAAAACAATAAATTTTTAACTATTTTAGGAACATGTAACACATTTTTAAGAACAAGCTTACCACTAGTAGAAGGGAGAGAAGCAATACCAATGTTGGCAATTGGAAGCCCTAGACCATTACCGACATGAAGTTGATCATTACCCTTGTAAGCATCGATTATTTATAAAGTGGAGAGGTCTAGGGTAATATGATTGGTGGCTCCTGTGTTGGGTACCCAAACTGCTTGTTGAATATCACCATAAGTGGGATTACCATGAAACTGATGTTAAGAGGAACCAGCAACAAAATAATGAGCCTATGGAGTGAAGGATGGCGGAGTAGAGGAGTTATGGCGAGAGTACCTCTGGTGACACCTATCAACAGTGTTGTTCCGCCATCCACAAACTTGACAAGGAGCATATGGATAGCATTAGCGATATCCAGTGGTAGGAAAAGAATTGGGCAGACACTGTGGGGTGCCTGTTGGGAAGATAGGAGATTAACTAATGGTTATACTATTTATTTGGGTACCAATCTTATGTCTTGGGTTTCCAAGAAACAACATACAATTGTAAGATCCTGCTCTGAGAGTGAGTACAAATCTATGGCTAATGATACAGTTGAAATTATATGGATGCAATCTCTATTAAGTGAACTTGGTTGTCTTATGACTACTCGTGCAACTCCTTGGTGTGATAATGTGGGTGCAATCTACCTTAGTGCTAATCTAGTTTTCCATGTTCACACCAAGCATATTGAATTGGATTATCACTTTGTTAGGGAACAAATTCAGCTAGGCAAAGTTCGAGTTAAGTTCATTTCTAGTGATGATTAAATTGTCGACATCCTTACAAAACCTTTTGGTCGAGTTCCATTTGAAAGACATCGCAACAAACTTCAGCTTCTTGAACATGCGCCTTAGAGGGGGTGTTAAGAGATAAATTTTAGTTTGTAATTTAAATTTATTTTATCATATTATAACCATCTGTATTTTTCAAATTAGCTATATCAGCTGTCTTTGTATATATATTCATGTACGACTCATTCAAAGAAATACAACTGAATTCTTTTCTTCTTTTGGCCTTGACAGTCGGAATTTTCCCTGATAAGTAATTATTGTAAATCTCAAGTTTCCAAAGCTTGTAAGCTTTGCAATTCCAGATGGGATTTCTCCAAACAACAGATTGTTCGAGAGTTCAAGATTTTCTTGCAGATTGAGATTTGAGGTACCCTCCGGAATCTGACTTTTGATGCTACAGTTAGTAAGGTAAAGCCAATAAAGCTTGTTAAGCTTCAGTACCTTAATAGGAAAAGAGGCTGTTGCATCAAATGGATTGTCACCAAGGCTCAAAAGCTCAAGATTGGTAAGATTTTCAAGTGACTTCCATAGAAAAGAACCTGAAAATCCACCACCATTTAAACTAAAGACCCTCAATTGTTGTAAACTAGACAAATTAGGAACCTGACCAGAATAACCCCAATCCATGACCTACAAGCTTTTACAGTTCTTCATGTCATCAATTATCACACTATGCAGAAAATTTGAGCCCAAGGAAATCTTCTCTAACGTCTGCAACGTGCAAATTGAATCAAAAGGAAGAACACCCTCCAACTTCTATTTAGGAAGATTGATTTCCGTGACAAATCCATTGGTGTTACAAACGATTTCGGTGCAATTACAGACAAATGTTTTATCTGTCCATGAAGCAAACACATTGGTCTATGAATTGTTGAGATGTGACTTTAAGTTCATAAGCATTTAAAGATCATCTGACTTGGATGGAGAAACCAACATAGCAAAAACAAGACAAGAGAACATCAAAAACCGGCAACACCAGAAAAAATGTCGGTCCGACATGCCGGCCGATGAGGGGATAGGAGAGGTTTAGTAGCTTATTTTTTGTGTAGTTGTGAGTAAGAGAAGTGTGGAAATGGAAGATTTTGTAGGCTATATGATATTTAGTCACGAGGCTGGCTTGAAATTTGAGAGCTGAGTTTACACTTCAATCATATCATGTAAAAAAGTGTACATTATCATATCATCATCATGTAGACGGGAAAAAAAAAATAGAGTACGTAAATGCATTACTGAAGATTAAAATAATTAATTAATTAATTAAAATTCCTAGTTTTAAATTGTAAATTTATATCATAGAAGGATTTTTTTCATTATTAGTGAATTCTAATTTTAGAGTGAATGATGTGTTTTTAATTGATTCGAGAATATATGATTTTTTGTTTATTAAATATTCAGCTATATCAAAATATTTAAAAGTAATTTAAATAAAATAATAATTGAGTTTAATACATCTGTGATGTCATCTCATGAATTTAACATAACATTTTTATTGATTTTGTTTTAATTTACAAGTTAATCATTAAAATAACTCAATTAACTAAAAATATAACTTTAATATTTCTTAACTAGTTTACTATCTATATAATTTTGCTTCAATTTATATACCAAGTCATCTAGATATCGCAAATACTATTAAAATTTATTATAAATTAGTTGTGAATCCGTACGATGTGCGAACTGTAAATTAATAGATATTTTATTTAATTGTTATAAATATAAATAAAATAAATAATTCAAATATGTAAATTAAATTATTTTAATAAAATATAAATTATAAATTAAATAAATAGTTATCTAATTAATAGTTTTTATTAGGCTCTTTTGTAATTATATTCTGATAAATAAAAATCTAAAAATTAACCAATTATTAAAATTAATAATCAATGTATGAGAATGTTTAGCAAAACTTTAATTGCGAATTAATAAAAACTTAACGAATTACTAATACATATATATATATGAAAAGGAAATTGCATGAATCAACATTAGGAACATGTAAAATAAAATGCTAACGATGGTAACAACATATATATATAAATGAATAATGGATCATTAAAAAAAAGAAGCAAAAATCAAAGTCTTTATTGTTGTCAATTTCATACGAAGACTTCTTCCCAATTAACATCTTTTGAAAGAAGTTGAATGTATAAATGAATAATGCAAGACATTAATGGTACAATTTAAAAAGTAGCATTAAAAAATCTAAAAAAATATATTACCTTAATTTGATGAAGATTACCTTTATTTTAGTGAAATTTATCTATTATGGGAAAGTGAGGTTTTGATTAAAAAAAATTACTATTTAAAAGTTTTATAATTTTATTCGTAATTTATTTTTTATTTTAAAGAACATGATATATATATATATAAAGTATGTATAGACACACACATACGTACAACATTTAAAATAAAGAGAACTGATAAGTGCGCAAAATACTATATTTTGAGCACTAATTAGTTAAGTTTCGTGTTTCTAGAGTTCATGATAATAATGAATATTGACATATTTTAGGTTAAAATTATTGAGTCTAGGTTTTTAAGTATTTCCAGTATTTTGTTATTTTTTGTTAGTTTTTAGTTGCGTTTTATGTTTTCTATGTTTTTTTGGTAGGTACGCTTTTGGGCTGATTCAACCTCTGATGTTTAGGGAGGCTTTTGACATCCTTAGAGCTTTATAATGAGAAAGTGATCTTCTTAATATTTGAAATAGACATCTTAAGCTTTCTAAATTGATCTTTTTTGTCAAAATCTAAGTTCGTTGGAGTTTTTAAATCTTGGGTCGAATTCAACATATGTAGCTTTCATTTCAAGTTGTGTAGCTCTTAGTATTTCAGTGATATCTTGAGCTACAGAGGTCTAACTAAGGTGATTCAAAGTGCTATATAAATCCTAGACAAAGAGTTACAAATTTTATGAAGAAACCTTAGGCTTATTTTATCGTTTTCAAACTTTGAGGAGATTCGAGTGAAGGATAGGCACACAACCGTGCACCTAATGCACATAGCCATGTGCATTGTAACAAAATTTCAAATTTCAAAATTCTTGTTGCTGATTTTAAAGGATTGAATGATTTTTAAATTGTAATAACTTAAAGAGGCTGGAGGCTAGGGTTTTATAAAGGAGAACCACCAGAGAAACAAGGGAATGACTTTTGGTTTATTTTTCCATCATTTTTCTAAGAATCAAAGTTAGAATTCTCTGGTTCTTTTCATTTGATTAGAATAGGGTTGATTGAAGGCTGAGGAGAGAAAGCTTCCATTCTAGGGGGTTTTCTTATTTTTTTTTATTTTGTTATTTTATTTTATTTTTTGTTATTTCATCATCTCCTATTCTTCTCAATATGTTTGGCTAGATTTTCTAGTTAGGGTTCTTGAATCAATTCAACCGTGTGATCAATATGTTTTAATCTAAGTTAATAAAAATAGTTCATTGGTTATTATTTTGCTTAATGTCTTCAATGGATTGGTCACCCTTTGTATGAATCTAGACAATGAGACCTAATTGAGAGATAGGTTTCATTGAGATAAAGTAATAATATGTTAATTGTCTATTTAGTTGAGAGATAATGAACACTTGATTATAATGAACACTTGATTGAGTATAATGAACACTTGATTAGCGAGAGCTGTAAAATTGAGAACTAGTTATATTCAATTAATCATAGGTTTGTCTAAGAGGAAGATCTGTGATTTTTAAGATTACTTACATAATGAACTATGGTTTGAATTGACTTAAAGATTAATTACATCTTTAAAAAGGTTGAATTGAGTTTAAAAACCCTAGCATTTTCTTGGATTGTGATTTTTACATTAGCTTTAATTTGTTTAGTTTACTTTATTCCAAAAAACCATTATTCAATGTTTAGACAAATAAAAACTTTGAGTAAAACAATATTCAATTTGCAATCTCTATGGGATGATATTTTACTACTCGCACGATTCCATATGCTTGTGAAGTTCACACATCAAGTTTTTGTCGCTGTTGTTGGGGATTGCCAAAATTGATATTGTTAAGAAAATAATGTTGTTTGATTTAGACATTTTTTAAATTTTTATTTCATTTTCTATTGTGTTTGTGTTGTTTTAGGGATTTTTGTTAGTGTATTCTCACAACACGTTGAGTAAGCAAGTAAGGAGCCCTATTAATAACAATTGATTTGGAGCTTGAAAAGACAGTGCGCAGAAGGAGTAAACAACAGACTAGCAAAATGAATGGTAGAGAAGAAGGAAAAGACCCACCTCAGAGGCACCAAGCAGCTGAGAATGAAAAAATGGGCAAAATACATAAAGGACTATGAGAGATTTTGTGAGTCCTAATGTCCAAGGTGACCAAACTCCAATTGTGAGGCCGGTAGTTACAGCGAATAACTTTAAAATCAAGTCGACCATGATCCAAATTATCCAAAATTCACAATTCAGTGGGTTACCACATGAGGATCCAAGGCATTCTTCCTAGCAATACAGAGAAGAATCCTAAAGAATATGTGAAAGCAATCACCTTAAGGAGTGGAACAGAACTGCAACCACCAAAGTCAATGGTGAATACTCAAGTTAAGGGTCAGAAGGAGGGTCAAAAGAAAGAAGTAAAGCCTTATAAACTGCTAGTGCCATTTCCATAGAGACTAAAAAAGCAAGAACATGTTCAGTAGTTTATAAAGTTTTTAGATATATTCACAGACCTACACATAAATATACTTTTAATTGAAGTTATAGCTCAAGTGCCCAAATATGAAAATTCTTAAAAGAGCTTAGCTCTAGCAAGAAAAACCTATAAAATTTTAGAACTATCACTCTTAATAAAGAGTGTAGCACTATAGTTTCAAGCAAGCTTCCACTAAAGCGTAAAAATCCAGGGAATCTCACTATACCTTGCTCTATTGGAAATTTTAATTTTCAAAAAGCTCTTTGTGATTTAGGTGCTTCTATTAATTTGATTCCTTTATCTATTTATAGGAAGTTTGGATTAGGTGAAGCTAAGGCTACCAGCATTTATTTATAGCTTGCAGATAAAACTGTCAATAAGCCAGAAGGTATAGTGGAGAATGTGTTAGTAAAGGCAGGAAAGTTTATCTTTCTAGTAGATTTCATGGTATTTGACTTTGAGAAAGATGAGAATGTTCCTTTGATCCTTGGTATACCTTTTATGTACACTGCAAAAGCCATCATCGATGTGTATGATGGAACTCTCACATTGAGAGTTGGTAAAGAAAGTTGTAAGTTTGATATATACCAAGATATAAAGCACCCTTTAAAAAGGATAATTGTATGAGAGTTGATGTGGTTAATAATTGTGTGAATAAAGTCCAACGAGGGAGGTTGGCAAAATCTTGTGATTCAGAGGATGTAGAGAAGTATTTATAAGTACATTCTTCTGAAGAAGAAAGGTCTCTCAAATATCAAAACCCAATGACCCAATGTGAACTACCTTTAAACAGAGAACCCATACCCCCCCCCTTATCAAAAAACCACTGAAGCTTGACATAAAACCTTTGTCACATCATTTGAGTTATACTTGCTTAGGAGAGAATGAGACATTACTTGTAATTGTGCCATCTAAACTCAGTGAGGAGTAGGATATTTCATTGGTGAATGTATTGAAAAGAGGATCAAAGCTTTAAAATTAGAGAATAAGTGTTACAAAGAGATATATAAAGAGAAGACAAAGAAGTGGCATGATGCAAGTACAAGGAGGAAACATTTTGAAATGGAGATCAGGTGTTACTTTACAACTCAAGGTGGAGATGGTTTCCAAGGAAGATCAAGACTAGATGGTCAATATCGTTCATAGTGTCCCAATTATTTCCCTATGGAGTTGTTGAGTTGATGAATATTCAAGGACAGAAGTTCAAGGTTAATGGGCAAGGATTGAAAATATATCATGGAGGCAAAATGGAGGATTTCCACCAAGTTGCCTATTTGACAAATCTAAGCAAATAGAGCATGCAATGGTCTAGCTTAAAGACCTTAAACAAGCGCTTTTTGGGGTTTCAACAAAGCTTTACACATTTTTTTTAGTTTTCATCTTTTTTATTTTATTTTTATGTTTTTATGTCTTTAAAATTCATATTCATGCACAATTTATTTTTAGGTAAATTAAAAGGAAATTGAGCATCAAAGATCGAGCAACTTAACCTTTGATCACACAAGTGTCGAACATGAAAAGGGTAGTAAGCTTTATTGTCAAAATAATTTATTCATTGTGTGAATTCCTAATTTTTCTTTTAATTTACCAACATTGAGGACAATGTTAATTTTAAGTGTGGGTGAGGAAATTGAATTTTATTGTGTAATTTTCTATGTGTCTTTTTATGTTTTATTTTGAGTCATTTTATGTTTAGTTTAGAATATGATAAAAAAAAAGGGGATCATGCATCTCAGACATTTTATATGTATTTTTTTTATTTTATGCATATAGGTTATTAGGAATCATCATGCATACCACTTTAGAATTTGCAACCTATTCATGTGATGAATGTGATTCATTATGTAATGTTTTCTTGAAAAAGTATGATAATCTCATGTTAATGTTTATTTTTGTTCTTTTAAGCAAGAAAAATAAATTATGGTTAAGGATTTTTAAACTTTAAGGAACTTAATGCTTACTTTTTTATTGAGTGGTTGAATTTGGATAATGTTAAAGAAAAAGTGCTTGTAAGTTGAAATTAAAGCCTAGCTCTTAGGATAATTAAGTCTGGTACATGACTTGGTATTTTATTTTCTTCAAAAAAAAAGGCAAAGTGAATGAGATGGAGCATAAAACGCACTCATTATGAATTACTTGTGAGCTAATGCTTAAAGTTTATGAATATGAGCTCATTCTACTCCAATGCTCTAAACTGAGTATGAGTATCCAAAGGACCCTTTAAAGGTATCCACATTGAGTAATATGGGAAAGGTGGGGGATCTCTGTAATTGGGAAACCTTAAAGAAGCAATTCAATAAAAAAAAATTATGTTAAGTACCTTACATGTATTAGGGTGGGGTAAGGCTTACTAACGGTTAGGATGATTTCGACTTACTTTCATTTTTCTTTAAAGTTAATTGTCTACTTTCATGAATTCAATAGACAAGTTTGCCCTCTGTATGGTAATTTGTATATCCTTAACCTTGAATTATTGTTTTAGTTTTTGGATTTATAAGCTTTATATTAATGGGTGATTAAAGTGGTTAGTCAAGTTAAAAATAGTTAATGAGTTTAATTCGTTGGATGAATAAAGTGCTTTTATATTTTGCTTGAGGACCAGCAAAGGCTCAAGTTAGGGGGAGTTAATAAGTACGAAAAATACTATATTTTGAACAATAATTAGTTAAGTTTTGTATGTCTAGAGTCTATGATAATAATGAATATTGATATGTTTTAGGTTGAAATTGTTGAGTCTAGGTTTTTAATTATTTCTAGTATTTTGTTATGTTTTTGGTAGTTTTTAGCAGTATTTTATGTTTTTTTATGTTGTTTTGGTAGCTATGCTTTTGGGCTGATTCAACCTCTAATATTAAGGCAGGATTTTGACATCCTTAGAGCTTTATAATGATAAAGTGATCTCTTTGACATTTAAAGTAGACATCTTAAGATTTCTGAATTGATCTTATTTGTCAAAATCTGAGTTTTTTTAAGTTTTCAAATCTTGAGTCGAAGTCAGGATATGCAACTTTCATATCAAGTTGTGTAACTTTTAGTATTTCAGTGATATATTGAGCTACAGAGGTCCAATTGAGGTGATTCAAAGTGCTAATCTTAGATAAAGAGCTACAACTTTCTTAAAGAAACCTTAGGCTTATTTGATCATTTTTAAGGGCTGCAGTCTCAGACACAGCAATGCATACCCTGGCACACGAACATGGCTGCTTTGAGGAGATTCGAGTGAAGGCTAGGCATAAAGTCATGTGCCTAATGCAGAAAACTGTGTGCACTATAACAAAATTTCAAAATTCAAAATTCTTATTGATGATTTTTAAAAGTTAACAACTTAAAGAGGCTGAAGGATAGGGTTTTATAAAGGAGAACCACTAGAGAAACAAGGGAATGACTTTTGTTTTATTTTTCCAACATTTTTCTAAGAATCAAAGCTAGAATTCTTTAGTTATTTTCATTTGATTATAATAGGGTTGATTGAAGGCTGAGGAGAGAAGGCTTCCATTCCAATGGATTTTCTTATTCTATTTTATTTTATTTTTTTAATACAGTAATAATGATTTTATTTTCTCTTATTTCATCATCTCATATTCTTCTCAATATGTGTGTCTAGATTTTCTAGTAAGGGTTCTTTAATCAATTCAACCATGTGTGATCAATATGTTTTAATCTAAGTTAATAAACATAGTTCATTGGTTATTGTTTTGCTTAATGTCTTCAATGGATTGGCCACCCTTTGTATGAATCTAGACAGTGAGACTTGATTAAGAGATAGGTTTCATTGAGATGAAGCAATAGCTTGTCAATTGTCTATTTAGTTAAGAGACACTTAGATGGTTAATATTGTTAAAGAGCTAAGCTTTAAATTGAGTATTATGAACACTTGATTAGCGAGAGCTGTAAAATTGAGAACTAGTTGTATTCAATTAATCATAGGTTTGTCTGAGAGGAAGATTTGTGATTTTTAAGATTGCTTACATAACGAACTACGGTTTGAAATGACTTAGAGATTTATTACATCTTTAAAAAGGTTGAATTGAGTTTAAGAACCCTAGAATTTTCTTGAATTGTGATTTTTACATTAGCTTTAATTTGTTTAGTTTACTTTTATTCCAAAAAATCATTATTTTGTGTCTAGAAAAATAAACACCTTGAGTAAAACAATACTCAATTTGTAATCTCTATGGGATGATATTATTTTACCACTCGCACGATTCCGTATGCTTGCGGATTTCGCACATCAAGTTTTTGGCGTCGTTGCCGGGGATTGCCAAAATTGATATTGTTAAGAAAATAGTATTGTTTGATTTAGACATTTTTTAAAAAAATTTTATTTCATTGTTTTGATTGTGTTTGCATTATTACAGGGATTTGTGTTAGTGTATGCACATAACACGTTGTGTAAGCAAGTAAGGAGCCCTGTTAATGCCAATTGTTTCAAAGCTTGAAAAGACAGAGCACAGAAGGAGTAAATAGCAGACTAGCAGAATGAATGGTGGTAAAGAAGGAAGAGACCCACCTCAAAGGCAGCAAGCAATTAAGAATGGACAAAAAGGGCAAAATACACAAAGGACTATGAAAGATTTTGTGAGTCCTAATGTCCAAGGTGACCAAACTCCAATTGTGAGGCCAGTGGTTGCAGTGAACAACTTCAAAATCAAGCCAGCCACGATCCAAATGATCGAAAATTCACAATTCAGTGGGTTACCACATGAGGATCCGATTGGTCTTATGACTCGATTCTTGGAGTATTACTCAACTTTCAAGATGAATGTAGTGCTGATCTTTGAATCATTATGACTTGCAATGTTGCTGCTTATTTCTTCATCCTCTTCATCTTGTCTACTGCTTGGACTGCTGGATTTCAAAAACATTTACTGAAGTAGTACAACTGATAGGAACTATTATCAGCAATAAAATATGATATTAAAATTTGTGATAGAATAAAAGAGAAATATTTGTACTGGAATAGAAAAGAAGTATTATAAATGAAGTAGAAGATTATAGTTATTAAAATAAAAAATTACAAAAAATTACGTATTGTATAAAAACTTTTAGAATTTGAATAATATTGGAATATATATAATAGTGTTTTAGTTAAAAATAATACTAAAAAAATATAATAAATATTTTATTTTAATAAAAATTAGAATTTTTAAGAATTTGATAGATTAGATTTTAGGATATATATATATATAAACAATCATTAAAATCAGCTGGTATGGTAGTTACATTTTTTTTAACAATAAAATATATGGAAGTATAAGTGAGTAAGATAGTATATAAATGGTTTTTTTTTTCATTTTAAAGATAATACAACGTGTAAGATTGAATTTCTTTATTATTAGATATTATTATTAGAAAATATTAAGAACTAGGAAAAATTCATTTTGTTTTGGAGCTAACCCGAATCATCAGATTCACCCCATACACCCACACCTAAAACCAAAACAAGACAGATAAAAAACTTGGAAAGCACCAAGTAAAACAACCAAAATGGGAGAAATAAGAATGAAAGAATGCAGTTGAAACTAGTAGCCCAAAGAAAAGATATACATCAGAAAATAAAGCAAATAAATAATGGACAGAGAAGATCGAAGTTAAAGCCACGCAACAAAGTCCCTATTCCTATGAGTCATTTGCTTAGCCAAAGAATCAACCATATGGTTTTTATCTCTAAGTGTATGGATGAAGGTAATATTGTGAAATGATTCTTTTAGACTATCAATAAAAAAAAAACTCATTGTGCATCTTCTAAGGACGAGAGTTAATAAACTGATTAAGCCAAGATACCGCATTAGAAGAGTTAGATTCAAAAATTAGAGTGGCATTTTGAAGCTCCGGATTGAGGGATGACAATTGAAGAGCTTTCCTAATAGCAATAACCTTCGCCAAATTTGATTCAATGATCCCACAAGGGATAGAAAAAATGCACTTTACAAAACCAAGATGGTCAAAGAGAACCCCGCCTGCACCAACCAGTCCCAGTTTGCCAAGGGAGGAGCCATCAACGTTCCACTTGAGTTCCCCCGGTGGAGGTGATTGCCAACCAGAGATAAAACGTCTTGGTTTAAGATGAGGATGAAAATTCCTAATATCATCCACTGCCAGCCATAGATCTTGAGATTAGAGGACACCTTCATCACCTAAAGATTTAATCCAAATATGTGCCCTGTGGATGATAAGAAAGAAGATTTTGTCAATATTAATAGTCCCCGCATTAAACACTATTGCATTCCTCTCACTCCAAAGAGTCCATATAGTAGAGAAGAAAATGATCATCCAGACTTTCTTTTGAAAAGAGCCCACCACAAAGCCTTTCCATTGTTCAAAGAGATTATGCAAGGAACTAGGAGAGACCCGGTTAATACCCCACCAACTAGCCAGAGCACACCACATAGACTAAGGCAAGGAGCATAGAACAAAAATATGGTCAACAGATTCAATCTCAGCAATACAAAATGGGCATGAACAATTATTAGGGTTGATAATTCCTTTCCGCAAAAGCAGATTCTTAGTGTTTAATCTTTGCATAAGGGCTAACCAAGCAAAAATCTCGACCTTTGGCAGAACTAGACTACACCAAATTCCATTAAAAAAGAGTGAGAGAGAAGGTCTCCACCCAATATATACCGCTGAAGTGGCAGATGCAACAAAATATGAGCAATTATGATCAAACCTCCAAATAAGCATGTCATCACTTTTTAGGTCAAAATGCAAATTATTCAGTAAACCAAGAAAGGAGTTAAGTTGATCAATTTCAAAATCCCTCAATTGATGAGACCATCGCAGATTCCATACCCATTGGACACATCCCAAACACCCATATTCACTACTAAAGAGGCTTGATCAAGAGAGATATGAAAGAGATAATGAAATTTGTTTTTAAGAGGTATTTCAACAGCCCAAATATCATACCAAAAACTAACTCTATTTCCCTTTCCCAACAGAAAAGCAACACCATCACAAAATGGCCTCTCCCCTATTGTAAACCATATTTGTTTCCAAATATGAGAGAAACGAGATGAAGGCACCAATGATTGTGGAAACATACATGTTTGCAAAGCATATTTTTTTGAAATAACTTTTTCCCATAGCGCATCATCACCTTGCTAATCTATGATTTTCCATAACCATTTGAATAGCAGGGCTTTATTTTTCTTAAGTAAACAGCCCACACCCAACCCACCAAGAGATTTCAGCATTTTAATGAGATCCCATTTTACAGCAGCCATCTTCTT
>CATIWM010288883.1:0-13527 GCA_949671775.1 Mallotus repandus
CATTAAAGCAATTAAAATTACAACTAGAAAGCAAATAGCTTAAAATTGCTAAAATTAAAAATTTTAGATATAATTATAAATTTTTTAAAAATTAAAGATTTCTGGTTATTAAATATTTTTATAAAAAGGTAAAATTATAAAAAGAACTTAGTGTTTATATATATATTATTTATTTATTTATTTATGTGAACTGAGAATTGGGAAGGTAATGATTGAATCTATAAATTATTGATACCTAAGAGCGTCATATCATTAAACCATTCAACGTTGGATATATGTTAATTAAAAAAGTAGCAAAGTTCAACATAAAGTTTAGTGATCTAGAATAAGTTTATTAAAACCCCATTATAGTTTTGGTTTCTGAATTATTTGAGAACAAGTCTATGCATGAGTTTTTTTTTTTTCTTTGATATGAAGATTCATGCACATCTAATGCATTTATTAAAAAAATAATCCGATGGGAAAAGATATAAAACAAACAAAGAGAAAAGATAATCTAATCTTGTGCCAAGAAATTGAAAGTCAAAATGGTTGTCCTATAAAATATAATCTCAGCTTTATTCATACCTTAATGTCTAAACAAAAACCCCATTAACAAATATTTATAGTTTTTGATTGTGTACAAGGCAAAAAAATACTGCCCACAATATCCATTGATAAGTAATTAATTGCTTTATGTGCATTGTCTCCTTTGATACAAAACAATTAATAGTTGAGTTTTGAGTCCATATCTATGGATTTGATTGGGAAAGCCTTTTTTTTTATTTTGTCTAGCAAAAAGATTATGTTCATACTTACCTTAACATATGGATATTATTATTGTGTTAGACCATCCAATTTTTATGAACTAAAGTTTATGCTGTTCACCGAGGGATATGTTATGGGAGTTCATATCATGGACCAATTCTCCATAATAATGAAGAAGTATATGAATTTATAAAGCAATTTATTAGAGATTTTTTTCTTTTTTTTCTTATAACAAATTTATTAGAGATGATGATCTACAAGAATGCCAAAAGAGGATCTCACAATCCAACGTTTATATTTAGAGGCCTTGTTAGACCCATGAGTTCAGCCCAATAGTTTAGACTAAGCCCAGCCTAAATAGCATTGAATTTTTTTTTATTATTACAAGAATGTACTAAATCTAAGAAAACAAAAATGTTCACATTAAATTAGTTATTAGAAGAGTTTTACTATTCTTATGATTTTATCATGGTCGAATTGAATTAATTAAAATTTAATAAATTCTAAATAGTGGTGGGACAGACGAAAAAAAGAAAAATAGATAGAGATGTTTTATTGTATAAAATAGAAGAGAATAATTTTTAATTTAAGCAATTTTGCAATTTATGGACTTAACTATAAACTTTGCAACTTGAATACTTGCTAGCAAGCCTTAAAAGTTGATACAATACAATTACATGACACTTAAGAATCAAATATAAATTAAATGTATTGGTAAGAGAAAAAAAAATATACAACATGAACAAATGTTGTTCTTCTTTACTACTGCTACTACTAGCACGACACAAAACTTTATAGTATATTATATGTATTTGGATCTCTACCGCCTCTGGAAGTTGAAGACCTTGATAGAAACAGCAAAGATAAATGCAAAGAGTGCTGCAATGCCAACAATTACAACCGCAACCACTCCAAGAAAATCATGTTTCATACCATAGTACTCCCTCACATATGCCTCTACTGATGGATAGTCTCCAATTGGTTGGTCCTTTATGTCTCCGAATTGTGATACAATTAGTCCATACAAGGTCCATGCTATCGGACATCCCCAGTAGTACCATCTCCACCATACAGGAATTTTCTGTTTGTTACAATCAAATGAAGCATTGCATGTCATGTCAGTTCACAGGATGATTATATTATATGCATACTGAAAAAAAAAAAAATAGGTTGCACAGGACTTACAGTTCGAGGCACGATGAATCCTGCAAAAATATTCCAGATTGCATAGAATGCTGAGGAGACTATGGATGCAATGTGGTGGTTTGGTGTGAAGGCCACAGCCATCATTCCATAGTAGGTGAAGTACATCAATGTGAAGTACAAGAAGAAGAAATACCAGAAGAACTTGGCAGCATCCCATTCAAATCCAATCATTGAATATGTTATAATGCTGTATACAGCAGATTGAACAAAAACGTATGGAATCTCAATCATGGCCTGCAAGAAAACATTTGAGAGTAAATTAGGATAAAAAGAGAAGATCACACCAAATTTATATGAATTGACTGTGTATTGTATCTGTAGCATTTTGAAAAGCTGTTATTTACCTGTGCATATGCATACGGCATGGCAGAGTACATTCCAGCAGCTCTTTCTCTATAAAACACAGTTCTTTCAACAGCAACAACAGGCTGCACAGATGATGAATTTTGCACTCCAAGGAAGAGAACAGCCGCGTACATTGATCCCATTGCATTGCCAAGATCTTGTGTCCTTTCTCTGCATTAAAGAAACGTGGATTCATATAAGGAGCCAGAAGTAAAACAAGTTGAATGTTTTCAATTGTTTTAGTACTCTCATGTGACTTACTTTTTCGAGCCAAGATCCCAGAAAATTGTTCCAAACATCAAGGCAATAAAGGTTGTGAACCAAAATCTAACTGCAGTGTATGGCGGATTCCTCCAATATGACCAATATTGCTTCCAAAAGCAAGCAAGACATTGGGTTAAGAAAGGCTGTGAGTACTGTGTAGCGAAATAGAGGTCCTTTGAACCAGGAGCTGGCTTGCTTAATTCCTGAATCATTGCCTTGTTTCTCCTGAAACATAAACCCCATGTCAACTGAGATGTCAAGAAAAATTATCTCTAAAATCCTTTATTATGTGGTGTCAGAACTTATTGGCACAAAGATAGAAGATTTTTCCAAAAACTAATCAATCATTTACCTGTAAAGGTCTGAATTCCTGTAAAGGTTAGCAAAATCAACCCCCAAACTCAACTCTTGAGCAGAACTGGTAACTTCCAACATCCAGGTTGCTGGGTTATAACCATCAGTAATTTTATTGACTCCTTCCATGTCCTGGACAGAAATATGGTAAAAAATAAATCAGTATGAATATAATGCTAATGAAGTTTCATAAGGTTTGCATGGATTGTTTCTGTTAATCATCCAAAAACTTCAAATATACCTCAAAATATTTAATCAGGTGGCATGATTGGTGACCCAGTGGCCCAACATATATCTCTTCTCCTCCTCTTTTCATCAGGAATAGCTGCAATTCCATAATGAATATATTACATTTCAATGCGGTGAAAAATCCACTATACAGCATGAAATTACTATGGTCCTCCAAATGAATTTTTTACCTCATCAAAAGCTTCAAATATGTCAATACTTGGCTGATGGATGGTGCAGACAACTGTTCTTCCTGTGTCCACAGTGTTCCTGACAGTTCTCATAACAATTGCAGCAGCTCTTGCATCTAGCCCTGAAGTTGGCTCATCCATGAAAATGATTGAGGGGTTAGCCACCAACTCAACTGCTATAGTAAGCCTCTTCCGCTGCTCAGTTGAGAGACCATTTACTCCAGGCAACCCAACTAGTGCATATCTTAATGGATTCATCTCCACAAGCTCCATGACTTCCTCAACAAACATCTGCAACAAAAAATTTTGGAACATTGGATGTGGCAGAATTAGAATTTATTCTATTCAATGTGTAGACAGATGAGCTAAACTCAAAATTTTCGATGCATATTTCCAACATAGATGCACACCTTTCTGGCTTCAGAGTCGACTTCAGCGGGTAGACGAAGCCAAGCTGAGTAAACCAATGATTCATACACAGTAACATATGGAGAGTGGATGTCATTCTGCTCACAATATCCTGAAATTCTAGCAAAAGTTTCTTGATTCTTTGGATACCCAGAAATTGTGATGTTTCCCTCAATATATCCTCCAGTTTTTCTACCAGCCAACACATCCATCAGAGTCGTCTTGCCAGCACCACTAACACCCATTAATGCGGTCAAAACACCAGGCCTGAAAGCACCACTTACACCCTTCAAAAGCACTAATTTATCGTCAACGACTCCTTGATTTCTCATTTCCTGTAAAGTTCGATTAAACAAGATCAGGTCTGTTATATTTTCAACCATGCCAGATTGAAAAAAGATGTTTTTTCTATTTGCTAACTTTTGATACCTGGGGCATGTCAACAGAGTATATAACATTATCAAAGGTGAGAGAATGTGGTTCAAATGGAAGAACCATTCCCTTCTTCTTGTTTTGGTTTGCCTCTTCATGCCCCATTGTTCCAATCTCTGCAAGGAAATTGAATTTAGTTTAATTGGAAGCTAAAAATGAACATAAGAAATGACGAGCTGAACAACTTTTGAAAGTTTGGCTGTTACCTGTGCTGGTTCTATGACTACTTTCGACTTGTGATAGCTCAATGGCTCCTCCAGTTTTGTCACTTGATTCATGATCATCAGATATAGAAGCACTCGGCTTATCATATGCTGCAAAACATTAATGGCAGCAGAAGATTAAGAAAATCTCTTATTTTCAGAAATCATGAAAATCTTATAGTTAAAATACTTACTGCCCAAGACAGTGAGTGCTATGGTGAAAAGGATGTTGAACAGGAACATATATCCTGCTGATGCTATTACGCCTAACCAATACCATTTTGCTTCTGTGAAGAAACCGCGACTTCTCAAAACTTCAACTCCTAGCGAAGAGCTTGTGTTTGAGTTTGGTGCAGGCTGTAATTTGTAAAATAAGCTTAGGTCTCAGTTGTTTATGGAGATGAAAATGTACAAACATAGATATGGTATGGCCAGTTCAAGAAATTTACATGACTCCAACTGTGGCCAAGAAACTCATTAATAAGTATGGCATTCTGCCCATACATCAGAGGTGATACCCAGAAACCCCATATCCACCATTTCTTTATGTCCTCTGCCATATAACAAGAACAAGAAAAATGAAATAAGTAACTCACGTTTCATGGTAGAAAGATTCAGTTCTTAATGCAAACTTGTATCCACAAACCATACCCCTTGATAGGATAAAGCCACCCAATGCAAAAAGTGTAAGCAGCGCAAATGATCCAAAGGTATTGGCAACAATCATGTTCCTTCCAACTGATGCGATGAATCGAAAGAGACCAGAGGCCATCTGGTTGATAAGTAAGAGCAGAAAGAACTGCCTGAACAGCCTGCAGAGAGCACAAAACAAGAATATAATAGCAGGATCAGAGCAGAGAAATTAACTTTAGGACATGAAATGATTTTTGGTTTTTTTTTCTCCTTTACCTTTCAACATTAGGATCAAATCCCATGACATAATAAGTGATGAACACCCAGACACCAACTTCCAAAAATGTGACAGGAATTTTAAGGATCCATGAGGGAATAGCATACGCCCATGGTGGAAAGAATAGAAGGTCCCTTTGCTTGTAAAATACAGGAAGCTTTGCAATGGTCATCGACAATTCCGCCATACCATTGAACATGACTGTGATCAGGG
The DNA here is from genome assembly GCA_949671775.1 of Mallotus repandus. NCBI lineage: Eukaryota > Viridiplantae > Streptophyta > Magnoliopsida > Malpighiales > Euphorbiaceae > Mallotus > Mallotus repandus. The sequence goes on from CATIWM010288883.1 coordinate 5,502, forward strand.
AGAAGAACAAAGCTCCCGTGTATATATTCCCATCATCCAGAGTTTTCTTGTGCATCTCAGTTCTAAAAAACACTGTCATGCCAATGAATGCCATCAATAAAAGCTGGCATAACTTGAAGACGTACACAAATGAGTTCCTTTTCATAAGCAAGTATTCTCTTGAAAAGTTTGCTTTAAGCAGCTCCATCTTTCCAACGCCGTAATGTTTGGTTGATAGAGCAGCTGGGTGGTTCTTAGTTTTATCAAATGGAGCTGAGAGCTCTTGTCCAATTCGTCTTCCCACTTCGTATGATTGAAATGCCTCAGCAAATTCCTTCACTGGAACAAACCTGTAAGGCTGTTCTCTTCGTGCCCAATACTGCTTCTGATCTTTCTTAGAAGTCACCTGCAATTGATTCATCATTTATCAATGTTACTGAACTTCAAATGTAATGCTTTCTTTAAGGACTATTTGTGCCGTAAAACCATTAGTTACTTACCTCCTGCAAGAAGTCAGCAACACCTTTTCTTTCAGGACACTTGAACCCCATGTGCTCAAAAAAGTCAAGGACTCGTTCTCGAGGACCCTGATACACAACCTGACCATCTGAGAGCAGAATAATGTCATCAAAGAGGTTATAAGTCTCTGGTGCAGGCTGAAGGAGGGAGATGACAGCAGTTCCATTGAGAATGTGGACAGACTGCTTTAGTGAATTCACAATTTGGTAAGTTGTTGAGCTGTCCAGACCAGTAGAAATTTCATCCATAAACAAGGCCTTCGCCGGTCCGACCAACATTTCTCCTGCAATTTAAAGTTGAAGCTACTCATACAAAAAATTGGAGAAGGATGACAAGTAATAGTTCTTCAACAATAGACTATTAGAAGGGTTATCTTATTTACCTGTCGTAACACGCTTCCTTTGGCCTCCAGATATACCCCTTATCATTTCGTTCCCAACTAGAGTATCTGCACAGACCTCTAATCCTAGAATCTGCAAATATTTAAGAGATAATGGCATTAAACAACTTATGGGATACTGTACGTGTAATTGTTGGTGATCTTTAATGACATGAAAATAGTTGGAGTTGATAAATACCTTTAGAACATAGTCTGTGACGACACTGGTCTCCTGACCTTCTGTTGCTGCTGCCTATATCAACACAGAAAATGGAAATCAATTGCTGCCAAATGCATCTAGTTCTAGCATACGAATTCTTCTAAAGTACTAAACATCAAAGCAAAATGCAAACAGAAACAAACATGTAAAGTGGTTGCAATATTATCAAGCGCTGGACACTAGTATTTTTCATTAGTAAAATTTTTCCTTACCTTCATGAAGACATCAATGTCAGGATCAGGCTTAATGTTTGCTGCTTTTTCTCTTCTTGACAACTCTGCTAACATTTCTGCAAATATTGAAAAAAAATTCACAACTCGTAATGCCTAGTTCATATTCGATCAGTCGAAAGGATAAAAGAACTGAAAATTAAGTCTAGTTTTCTAACCATGCTGGGTTCCAACTCCTTGGCATCTAGCAGAAAATGCCAAAGTTTCCCTAACAGTCATTTCTCCAATGTGGAGATCATGCTGACTGATATAGGCAGCTGTTCTCTGGGGTATGAACTCATTCATTGCATGCCCATTATAGGTTATATTACCAGTAAACTGCAAGAGAAATTCAACATCGTGAGTCAAATATGAAACATCAGAAGCTAAATCCTCATTATGTGAAGATGCAACAATATTTATCAGTACCTTCAGAGCAGGATCAAGCTTTCCAGCCAAAGCCAACAAGAGTGTGGTCTTTCCGGAGCTTGGAGGACCCAAAAGCAATGTCATTCTACAGGATTTGTAGATACAAAAAATGTTAGAAATGGTTGCGAAAAACATTCAGATATTAAATCAAAAAGGCTAAGCAACCAAATGTTCAGATCATCCTTGATCATCTCTCACCTTCTTGGCTTGATGACTCCACTAACATCCTTAAGGATGGTCAATGGTCTCTTTCTGTTTGGAAGGAGATGCAGAGAATTCAACAAACCCTTCAATATCAAATGAAATAGAATTAAAATTAGCTTAAAAGAACAGCAGAACAAGCTAAACCACAAAGGAATTAGTTATCATTACTGAGTCTAATTGACCATATCAAAGTAGTTACCTCTACAGCACTTATAGAGAAGTTAGTGAATGTAGGCAAACCACTGGTTCCTACAAAAGCCTGTGCTTCAACATTTAGATTCTCAAATCTGACTTCAATTGTTGGGATTTCAATGCCCACCCTACAACACCAACGTTAAAGAAAATATATTAGTACTCTAGAACAAAGAATGATCTATAACAACTGCAACAACCAATACAGATGTCCTCTGCTTTGAAATGCAGCAAATACGCGCCCATCTCAGTTCATTTCTTTTACAATCAATCTCTTTTCAGTTGTTTTAACATTTTAAATATCAAACATGACAAGGGTTGGATTAATCACTTACCTGTCAATACGATTCTTGAGCTTCAACAAGAACTTCTCATTATCTTCTTCAGCAACCTTGACCAACCTCTCAAGCAAAGTTTTCCTTTCTTCTAATCCAAGGTTATCAACATCAATCTCATTAGCACCACCTTTGGATACACTAACCAATATACCTTTTCTCAAACGATCATAAGTAGGCAACTTCTCAAGAGCAGCCCATTTTAAAGCTTCTTCGTCATCATCTCCTCTTGAAGATCTTGAAAAAACATCAACTCCATTATTTCTCCATATTGAAGAACTCCCTCTTCGTAAACTATTACTCGCTCTAAAAATATCACCATCCATGATGATGGAACAATGAAAAAGTGCTTGCTTGCTACTTCTTTACTTCAACAAATTAACAATAAACAAAAACCAACCAACCAACCAAAACCCACTTCTTTTCTTGTTTTCTTTTCTTGAATGTATCAGAGAAACCACCAATACTTAAGAGTTCTTTAGGTGAAAATACACAAACAAGAAATGGGTTTCTTTGTTTCTGTGTCTGCAAAACGAAGTGGAGAAATGAAGGTGTTTATAAACGTCCGGACCAAAGACTGGCGGCTTTTGAACGTTCAAACTTGGCTCAATTTGGATGTAGAAATGTTTTCCTTTGAGCAAAAGCATAGAAAAGTCAGCACCATATTTCTAAGTCTCCACGCCTGATGGAAATTCACCGTATTATTGCAGCCGCCTAAATGTACATATAAAAAATATTAATCATTTTTTTTTCTCCAGTTAAATAAAAAAATTTATTTATCATAAATTACAATTTTTTTCCTCTTTTTAAGATTATTTGACATAAAAAAAATATTTTAAAATCTACATTAAATGAATTATATTTAACAGTCGGATTTATGATATAGTTATATGTAAAACATTTTATTACTGGTGTAAAATTTTTTTTTTTGTTATTAATTACGTTTGATTTATTTTAAAAATATTTTATATTTTTATTTCATTTATAGTCATCTAAACTTTTTGATGTTTTTTTTAATTAGCAGTTGCATTTGGACAAATTTTACATTAAAATATTATATTAGATTAAATTATGTAAATATGTCAGGTTTGAAACGAGGGAGGCTGATGATGGATTCTTTATATTTTAAAATTATAACTTTTTTTTTTTTATAATTGAAGCAAGAATCATAAGTAAAACAACAGTTATTATATAAAAGATTATATATTTCTTATTACTATAAATCCCTGTATACATATATATATTGAAAATAATATATTCTGATATGGACAACAGGAGTATAGACAGAAGTGCATAAAATTTAATCTGTAATATTAATTTATGATTAAAGTGAAAATAATAATAAATAATGGGCATTTATTTTAATTTTATCATTGAAAAATATTTTTTCTGTTAAATATTATAAATTTATTTTTATTCTCACATAAATTTATGTTGAAATATTTTTATTTTCTTGTATATCACGCTATAAATAATTGACAACTTATTCAAGTCAGATGTAATTTTAAGCACTGTTTTCTTATTTATTTTGAAAAAAAAAAGTTTGAGTATAGGCATTATATTATATGAAGTTATTAGTAACTTCTTGAAGGATCTACGTATATTTATAATTATATGCAATTCAACTGTATATTTATTTATTTATTTATGTATGAAATTTTTGTCAATTGAAGTTAGGCATGTTAGTATACAGTATTATTTTAAAAGTCCAAAAAATTATACATAGGCACAAGAATTTAAACCAATTCTCTTGGAACAGAAGTAAGAAATGGACTGGGAATTTTCTCCTTTTTTATTTTATTTATTTATTTATTTATTTATGAGACTAATCCCAGTCATTGATAAATTCAACCATCTAGAAGTTCATGAAACAAAAAATCAGGTATAGTGTGAGTTTTTTTAATTATTTATTTAATTAATTTAATGATAAAATAATTGACTGGTGAAAAAAATAAATGTCAAACATGTGCATAAGAAAAATTGAGAAAAAAAAAGATTAAAACTTAGCACGTAATTTTAACGATGATTCCAGGAAATTAGGGGATGATTGGAGGTGGTGACTTTTAAGACTTTTCTTCAAAATATTTTCTTGAGTTTCTAGATTTGCTGCCAATCAATGGAGACATGAACCCACCAATGGATCAATGGATGCAAAATTTGCATCAGGGTATACCCAAAACAGATCAAGGTGTATGTGTTGAACCAATTTATGATCACGCATGCCTGTAGTCTATGCCAATATAATACCTCCTTTCGACTGTCAAAAGTTATGGGACAGCATCATTAAGGGACCGTCGTCAAGTTGTTGAAAAACCTCCCAAAAAGCAGGTAAAGTATAAAAAACTTTAAATTCACTCCATTCTAAAATCATTAAAATGGCAACAATTTAAAATTTTTATATTTGAAGTTGATCGTTAGTAAAAATTTAAATTAAATTATTTTGGACTTAAGTAGTAAAGTGCAAATTTTGTGGGACGGGATCAACCCTTAAGTATTGGAATGAAAGTTTTACAAATTTTAAGTCTAGTAGTATCAAAAGTTATGAGATTTATGATTTATTTAATTTTTATAAGTCTAATAAAAAATTATAAATTGATTAATTATTTAATTCTATTACAATTTACATTTTTAATTAAGATTGATAAAAAAAAAAAAACCGGACATGTAATTATCTTAAAAAATCACCTTAAACGTTTCATGTGCATTTTTCGTTAATTTTAATTAAGTTGCAGAATATATTAAAAGTATAAATAATTGCACAAATTAACATATTTTACCAAAAGTTTAAAAGTAAAACAATATTTTTTTTTAGAATTTTAATAATGTAAAACACACACACACAACATATAATAAAATCATGTCAATTTTATTAGAAGCGAAATATATATATTAAAAATGTAAGTGACTTTTTTTTTCATTTAGAAGCTTCCTCTTTCAAATTAAAAAAAATAAAATAAATGAATTATTAGGAATCCAATTCCGACCCACTACATGACTTTATCCATAAGTCCCATCAAAGTCATTGATTGTACAATTAATTTTAATATTGTATAATTATAGTCACGGACATTATAATATGTAAATACACAGCTGGTGTAGTATTATTGACTTCCCATATCCTAAAAAACAAAAACAAAAAAAATCAAAGTCTAAAATCATATTTTTTATTGAATAATGTTGTTACATCAGTCTTGTCTGCTTCTAGATGAAGACCATGGTACATGTTTATTGACCATGGACTATGTGGAATCATCAACCACATCGAGTTGAATATGTAATATAGTTTTTTTTAAATTTTTTTCTTTGATTGGGGTTAATTAAGGAGGGTGATATTATACATATATGTATATATATTTGAGAGTTGGGTATCTTCATGTGATTTTTCTTTCAATTGCTAGCTACCTAATTAACATCAAACACCAAGGTGAGAGGCTAATATTGCTTCTTCTTATTCTTCTTCTTCTAGTTCTATCACTTAGTCTATAATATTTAGTTTTGTTTTCCATTATCGTTTTTACGACAATAGTGTGCGTTTTTGTTGCTAAGATTAATATGAGTGCGCCCGTAGGCTTGTGGGTCTAGCATAAAAGTACGATAAAAGTAATGATTTATAACAAGTGCATTTTCTGTTCTTTGAATATTAAAGGCAGTAGCTAACTAATTGGTGATAGAAATGCTACCATGGTGCATTTTAATTATTTCTAGTGGCAGATAACAGGATAGATAATGTTTTTTCTTATTCAATATTTAACTACATTAGATCTACTATATTCTTATATAATAAATATTAGTATTTTTTAAATAATTGACATTTTTAAATATTTTATACTTTTCTTTTTGAAAGTAAAATATTTTATACTTAAATATTATAATTAACATCCACTCTAATTATTAAAAATTAATTCTCATGTATCAGTTTTTTCTGGTTGAGCAACTAGATAAAATATACTTAGTAAGTATTTATCTATAAATTAATGTATAAATACTTAAATTATGTGAACAATTGGGTCTGAATATTGTAATGATTTATGTATTAAGTTTCTCCATAAATATAAATATAATGTTGAAACTTCAAAATTATTAAACTCAAATTACATGAAAAATCATTGAATTTTTTATTTTAAAAAATTATAAAAATTCTTTAATTTAAAATATACATTTTATATTCCATTAAAACACTCTAATTATATTACATATAAAAACATTACTCTCCTATTCTATCAAAATTATATCTTACATTCCACATAAAACATCGATATTTTTTTTACTTTACAAAAAACACCTTTTTCATTTTTTATTTAACGTAAAATAATAAAAATCTATAACTTTTAAACCATTTTCTATTTTTTATTTTAATTATTCAATTATTATTATCACTATGCATATTAAAAATATATGTACTCTTCATAAAAATTAACCAAATAAAATTATCACTATAAATTTTTAAGTTTTCATTTTTTAAATTATTTAATTAATTCATAATTCATAATTTATTAAAATTATTTAATTATTTATTTTAAAATAATTTTAAAATATATATATCATTTGCAATTTTCAATTTCATCAATGCTTATGATATCACTCATTGAAGCTATCTAAACCCTTATGTGCACAATCTTCTTTAATTTTTATCTTTGGTGTTATATCATCCTTCTCCCTTTATTTGGACATTTTTATGTAAATAATGAAAGCAGGTTTTTCATTACTAGTAAAGTATAAATGCACATATAAAAGTTTAATTCTTTGAAAAAGGTCTGGTTGTTGTTTCTCTATATTAGATTTATGGTTACAAAAAAAAATATTATAATGTTAAGGAAGACTAAAAAAAATCTTTTTGTAACAATGCTTAAGCAATGTAACTAATTAATGCCTTCTAATGCTTAAGCCAGGCTTTGCATAGGAGTTTTGAGAGTAATGGAAAAGAAAATTAATAAGAGTGAACTAATTGAAAAAAATTCATATAATATAATAAAAAGTTCATTAGTTTAATTTTATTTGTGAACTTTTTTTATTTGAAAACTTATTTGTGAACTTTTACAAAGCAAAAAGTAAATGGATGTACAATTATTTAAAATATTTATATTGTACCATTTACTTTTTTATATATGAAAAATGAATATTAAGAAACTAATGCTGTAAATATTAAATTTCTATTAATTTCTATTTATTTTTTATAAAAACTTTAGAAATAATGCTTAAAATCGTAACTCAATTTACATTATATTTACTCTAGAAAGTGATCGATGGACGTCCAAATTTTTTGTGGATATTATTATTTTTTTCTTCAAATTTAGCAATGAATTTCATATCGATAACTAATTTATTTTTAGTTACTAAATTTCAATTTTTTTTCTTTTGTAGTGGGCTATAGAAATAAACATCAAAATTTAAACTTCAACAAGTGTAAATTAAATCTTCTTCGCCTAATATCTAAAAAAATAATAATAAACAAACAATGCTCTAACAATCTAAAAATACATGCATCCCTTAATTTTATTATATTTAAATAGTTACTAGAAAAATTCTGTAATTGTACATGCTCATATATATGTTCATACAT
>CATIWM010288884.1:0-20564 GCA_949671775.1 Mallotus repandus
AACGAAAAATACAAAAAGAAGAAAGAAAAAATAAAAAACCAATTAAGAAAGCTAAAAAACACAGAAGAATAAAGAAAAGCAAAATTGACACTCTTGAAAACAAAACCAAAACAGGGCACGCATGAAAACTAAAAAGGGCACTGTGTAATTTATACTAAAGGTATGGTATATAACTGTAAATAAGGTAGAAAATATGTCTAATTATGTAAATTTCTCTTTTATTAATTAAAATGGTGGGCCTAAGTGTAATTTAACCTAATGGGTTTAAATTAATTTTAAAAATTAATTAAAACTAAAATCAGATTTTAAGTCTCTTAATTAGATGAGTTAAAACATAACATATGTTTGGGGCCCAAAACAAACAAAAACAATAAACAAATCCAAATAATAAAATTAAAGCAAATAACAAATCAAAACAAACATCTTATGATTTTTCAAACCCTAATTTTAATTACATGCAACCTAAAATTAATCTAAAGCCACCATTGATTTTAATTAAGATTTACCAAATAAACCTAATTTACTAATCAATTTTAAAACATAGAAAAAAAAAGATTCCACTATTTTCCCTCTACTGGGGCTATTACAATCTACGTACAATAATAGTTACATGCCCAAAATCAAAAATAAATACACAATAAAAATACTATTAAAACATAGAAAATAAAATAAAATAAACTAAAATTCATAAAGCCTAAAACTACGTGAAAATACAAAGGTTTATCCATGACATTCCATGGATTTTCATGGGTTGTTTGGTATCAACTCAACCACGTACTATGTATGATCTCTCACTGTAATCATCAATATTGAGAAAACAACAAAAAAAATGACTAGAAAGAGTTCTAAAAATTAAACAAAAAAATAGAATAAAATAAAATAAACAAATGAAAAAAAGAAAGAAAAGGAGATAGATAAGATGGATGCAACATTGATTGCTCCTCAGAGTTGATTTGATTCACCGTCTGGAAATAGGATCTACATATTTGATTTTTCTTGATTTTGATCTCAGACTTACAACGTTTCTCAGAACCTTTTTTTTTTTTTTTTTTTGTAAAAGAACGTAAAGAATGTAAAGAACAGAGGAAAAGATTTTGCTTTTGTTTCTGCGTCTAAAAGCCTTTTTTTTAGAAAAGAAAAGCCTCTCTCTTAAATAAAAATGAGTAGGATTTTTATATCCAAAAGCTAACTTCTTGTGATTTGATAATCACAGGAGATAAGATTGTTTTTTTTACTTTTAATTTATTTATTTATTTAATTTTTTTTTGCAAAACAACCTGATAATATAATTTATCAGGATAATTTTATTTTTTATTTAACCAATCAAGATTCAAGAAAAATTAATTAAAAATAAAAATAAATAAAAAAATCACCGTGATCGGAACTGTGTAATTCCGACCAGAATTGTGTATTTCAGGTTGAAAATACATAATTCTGATCGGACCCTTGAAAAAATTAAAAACTTTGCAAGTGGGTCCTTAAAAAATGTTACAATTGAGTCCTAAAAAATGCAATTAGGCCTTAAGATCCGAAATTCAAATATTGGAGATCTATTTGCAACAAATTTTCATCATTGGAGTCCTCTATCGCATTCATACTCGACTATCCCGAAATTGGATGCTTACAGATGATACTCTACTAATCATTTTATTACTTGTTGCTACACGTATACTTGCGGATTGTGCTCTAGAAAGTAGGCAACAAATAATGAGTCACATTTAAAGAATTTTGATGAAAATTGTAAATTTCAATCTACAATATGAAAAGAATCTCCCTATGCAAACCTCTCTTTAAGATCATGCCAACCATCTAACACATTATCTAACTAAATTATGCTCTGTTGAATTGATGGTGTAACAGCTCTATAAAGCCAAGTGTTTACCATGGTATTGCATATCTCTCAAGCTGAAAAAGTTGGATCTTCTTTCGCTAGTACCTGAATCGTTCCATCAACAGTCTTGAGTTTGTTTTTTGAGAGCAAAACCATCCTCATCGCTTTACTCCAAGCATGGTGGTTGGAACCATTGAGCAAATTTGGAATCAACATCAAAGAGGGATTCTCACTTAGATCTAAATAATATGGACTTGATGGATCTTCCTTGAGTCTGGCCAGTGCCAGAACTTGAAGAAATCAATGTAAAAACATGAAGAAAACTTACGAAAAAGGATGTTTGTTTCTCGAGAAAACAAAAGAAAATAACAAGGAATTTTCACAGGAAAAATTTATTCTGATACAATAAAAGGAATTAAGAGTTCTATAATTCATACTGAAAATAGAATTACAAGATCGTATTATTATATTTCACACAAGTTTACACACATTGCATTTCTATACGAGCTGAGCCGGATAACAAGTTGCACTCAACTGCAGTTAGTGTAACTGCTTATGGCGGTAAAATAACAACCTACTACTTGTATATGCTTGAGTGTAAGGAATCACATGTGCGCTTGTCTATTTTAACAATCAATATCAGACTTCATGATGATGATCAAGATGTCTACTTCAGTTCTGTACTCTGCTTATGTCAATTATAATGTTGTTTGTGACTGTTGCTGCCTGCTATATGTTGTATCAGAGACTACACATTATATTTTCCCATATATGTTATATTTTTAAGAAAACAAATTATTACATCTTAGTTTATTGACTTAACTAAGAATTAATAAAATTTTTAACTTTCTAAATAATCATACTCTTTATTGATTAAAGCTACAAAGAATAAGTAGTTTTTTTTATAGTCATCTTGGAGTTCGATTAAATTAATGCTAACCGAAAACTGATAGAAGGCATCTTGGACTTCTGCAGCTTTCCTTCTTTTTTCCTTTTTTGAGCATTTTTGTTGGATGATTAGCGAGTATGTAATTCAGTAATTGTCACCTGATTTATCGAATATGATCCTTCTTCCCCTCCAGGTGAGTTCGTATTGCTTGAAGTTGCTCTGATAATGAAAGCAGGTTGTTTTGGTAATGGGAGAGCAGTTTCACTCTTCAACATCAGAACAACTTCTGACATGGTTGGCCTGTCCATTGCATTTTCTTGAACACATAACAGTCCAACTTGAATGCATCTCAAGGCTTCATAAGGATCATAAGACTCCACTAATATTGAATCAACTATCTCCATTGCTCTGCCTTCTCTCCATAATCCCCACACCTGTATATGTTGTAGAATTCATTATCAAGAATGGAGGTAAAAGAAAAAACAAAAAAAGAGACATGGGTATGTGCTACAACTTTATGTAACTCACTTGTGCTATCAAGCTCAGGGAAGGATCATCTTTTCTAAGATCATTGTTCTTCTTACCGCTTATTATCTCTAGTAATATAACTCCAAAGCTAAACACATCAGATTTTGTTGAAAATTTTCCAAAAATTACATATTCCGGTGACATATATCCACTGCATAAAAAACAAATTTCAAAGATCTATGTCAATTTATTGATGTAGATAATGGTTTCGTTATTAATTCAGTATTATATGTAATAATAGAACACTTACTATGTTCCAACTATTCTAGTTGTTATTTCTTGAATTTGATCATTTTGGAATTCTCTAGCCATGCCAAAGTCTGAAATTTTTGGATTCAACTCAGCATCCAATAGAATATTGCTGATTTTCAGATCTCTATGTATAATTTTCAACCTTGAGTCCTGATGAAGGTATAAGATCCCACGAGCAATCCCAATAATAACGTTGAAGCGTTTTTCCCAATCCAATAGCAACTTTCTTGTTTGATCTAATAAAACAAATGAAAAAGAATCATATCAGTTTCTAGACTATCAGTGGATGAACAAAATCGAGGATGAAAAAGACTTACGAAAGAGAAATGAGTCCAAACTTCTGTTGGGCATGTATTCATATAGCAGCATTTGCTCCTTTCTCTCAATGCAGCAGCCTAAAAGTTTTACAAGATTCCGGTGTTGAAGCTTCGCAATCAACACAGCTTCATTTTTAAATTCTTCAATTCCCTGCCTTGAATTGTTTGACATTCTCTTTACAGCAATTTCTTGTCCATTAGCTAATAGGCCCTAAAATCATATTCCAACAATAAATTTACCCTCAGCATGAATTTAAGGTCAATTTTGCATATGCAGCTGCAGCACCTAGAAAATTTACCTTATACACAGTCCCAAATCCTCCTTGTCCGATTTTGTTTGTTGGAGAGAAGTTATCGGTGGCAGCACGTATGGTGTTTAGATTGAAACATACAAAGTCTGGATGACTACTTATTCTTTTTCCTTCAGTCTCACTTGCTATGCCGAGTCTGTCTTTTTTTCTTTTCTCCCTCATTTTTGTGCTTTAACAGGACGAAATTAAACAGATGATTAATGTTAAATTACAGTATATGAGCAAAGAAAACAGAGGATACAGGACAAGAATATAACACAAATTTGCTTTTTACCGTTTCTTTTTCATCATCCTGCAGCAAAAGTAGAACAATATGATCATGAGGACAAACCATACCAAAGCAGTAGACAGTATCAGGACTAATATGTTTATGAAACCACTGCTTGATTCTTTCACACTCTCAGCTACATGGATAGAAAATAAATCGAACTTTACTTTGAAACAGAGGAATTTTTGTTTGAAGTGGCAAATTAAAATATAGGAACATTGAAAAGAATTGCAGTACCTAATTCTAGTGCATCAACTCGAACGTACAGATCCTTACCGATGCCTCCTACGTAGATTTTGGCGTCAAACATCTCCCCGTGCCACGTTAAACAGCCACTTTCATTTTCTGAAATAGGTATGCTTGAATATGCAGAGCAAGAACAGTTGCTGATGCATTTTCTTTCACACTCCATAAGACTTGTAGCCATGTACCAAACTGCTGCCGAGGAATCAGGAATTTTGATACTATTCACTTTCAAAAATCCTTCTCCCTGCCCACAAACTGACGAAGAATTCAGTCGCTTTCTGACACACCCACCTGATCCATCTCTTAATTTCCAGTTTCTGGGTGACTTGGGTTCGTACCCAGGTAAACAGTTGCATTCAAATTTATTAAGAGTGTTATAATCACACTTGCTATTGGCACCACATTGTCCATATAAATCACAGCTATATTTAGGAACTGACCAGAACTCTTTCCATTGTTTATGTTCTTCATTCCATGTTAGCCACCTGAGCAGTCCTGAATCTTCAAGAACTAATCTAGATACGATAGAAGCATCAAGAGAGATAATATTATAATTTATTTCATCTTCATTTTGAACAAAATTATATTCCACATCCCGGTATTTTTCCCATGGCCAGGGACCAGTTCGCCAATACATATGTCCTGTCCCATTGTATAGAACAAGCTGGGGCGAGCCACTCGGGTTGATATTGAACGAATAGTCTCCAGTTTTTGGATCATCTGCTGATCTCCATGATGTGAGGAACCAGTTCATACCTGATATCCGATGCAGCCCCAGTTTCATTCCCTGTATTAAAGTATTTGTGGGATGATCAAAGCTTTGCCACAATATTCTCCTACCAAGAACCAAAACCAAATTTCCTGTATCCAAGAGCTGAGCTGCGAGAGTATCTGTTGATTCTACAGAAACATTCGTTGACCAAACTGGATTAGTATTATTATGGTCACTGAAAAGAGCAAGGTTACCTTGTTGATTAATGGAAAGAATTCCTGAGAAGGATCCGCTGATGGGATTGTTTCTATTGGCCACCCATACTACAGTTTGCACTGACACTTTATAGAACCAGATGCCAACATACTTGTACTTAGAATTGCCAGGGCTAAAAAATCCTAATGCAAAATTCTTTTCTTTGGAGATGAGGAGATCACCTTCTTTAAATGGTTGGGCTATGGTTATGGTGTCTTTGCAAGAACAAAATGTGATGAATTGGAGAAGTAGAATAACTGAAAAGTGTGTTTTAGCTTCCATTACTGTGAAATAGTGGCTTCACAAAGTCTTCAACACAATCTATTGTTATGGTATCTGCACTGTGAAACAAGACGGAAATGATATTAGAAACTGGTTTTCTTTTTCTTTATAAAATATTTTTCTGTTCAGAGTCCCAAATTCGAAGCCATCGATATTACTTCAGTATAATTCTGAAAGTAACATTTTCATTTTCAAAATAATTCTGAAAGTGACATTTTCATTTTCAAAATAATTCTGAAAGTAACATTTTCATTTTCAAAATAATTCTGAAAGTAGAATTTTCATTTTCAAAATAATTCTGAAAGTAACATATTGCTAAATTCAAAGTATGTGGCGTTGATTTTGCCCCTCTAATTAGAATGCTTGTTGACCATGAAAAATTTTATAATGATGCTCATAAATTGAAAGTACAAATTAATAATATTAAGACATTTAGAGTTCATTCATGTATTATTAAATTTTAATTTTATTACTTTAATTAAATATTAAATTTTTATTAATTTGACATTTTAATTTATTAAAAGAAAAAATTACTATATAATATCTATGTGGATCATATCTATTTAAATGTGCATAAATATAATAAAGATGAGTATTAAATGGAGTTTGACACATAGCGTTTTAATAATTGGATACATAATGTTCTATATATTTTTTTTGGCTACTTCTTCTTTATCATTTTCCCTTCTTCTTTTTAATTTCTCTTCACCGTTTCGTCTTCTTTTCTTTAATATCATTTTATCTTTTTTCTTGTCTAATTACTTAAAAATTTTAAATTTTATAAATTTTATAAATTTTAACAATTTTAGTATATTATTTTAACTTTTACTTTAAAAAAATCTTAAACTTTACATATTTTAACCAATTTAGTACATTCTTTTAAAATTTATAAAAAAAATCATAAATTTTGCACTTTTTAATAATTTTAGCATTTTCATTTGAAATTTATCAGCAAAAAAGTATATTTTAATATTTAACTTACATTTGTTTAATTAATATGTAACAATATGAACTGTATAAGAATTTACTAGAAAGTGTTACAACTTCTTGAAATTTGCAGACTAGAAGTCATTGACAAAAGCATTTCTAATACCAGCTGAATTGTCTTGAATCAAAGCTAAAAGCTTATTGCATTGTTCTTTAGTAAAAGAATTGTAGACTGAGATATTGAATTGACCCCCATAAGACCTCTGCTCTCTTGAACTTCCACTTGATTGGCATATCTTGAACCAACTTACCTCATTTTAGGAACATAGCGAGGTGGGTAGCCATGTTTCTTTTAACATTTATCAACAGGATTGTTTGTCATCCCACAGTAAGAATGCACACTTTTTTTATTATTAACAAAGTTAGACCTCTATTGAGAAGAGGATCCCACATTTCCATTGCTCTTCAAAAAGAAAATATTTGGATCAAATTGATAAGTATCAAGTGCAGTTGTTTTAGCATTAAAAACACTTGATTCAGAATTTGTACCAACTAAAACAACACTTCCCAATTGTCTTTCATGCTATAATTACATTATTTGAGAACACCTTGTTAATACTTGGCAAAGGATAAATTAACATGATTTGTGATCTTACTATAGTAAAGTGATAAGTGCTAAAAATACTAGATTTTGAGCACTAATTAGTTGCATTTCATTATTATAAATGTAGATTTTTATCATTTAATAGCATGTTTTAGGATCATTTGCATTAGAGTTAAGTTAGTTGTTTTTGATATTTTATGAATTTTTAGTTAGTTTTTAATACTTTTTATAGTGCTTTTATGTTAATTTTATAGGTTCCATCTCTTTGGAGCTTATTTTGGGTCCAAGCAATGGAGATTGAAAGGTAGGAGCTCATTTAGCCAAAAAAAGGGCTAGGAATAAAAGCAAATTGAAGATTGGGAGACATGGCATGACTATGTGCATAAGCAAACACGACCATGCCTAATTTGAAGTTTATGTTCCTGCAGACTTTGAAGGCAGACATGGATGTGTTATGTAGACACACAGCCGTGCCTGATTGCATGTTGGACAGTGGACGAGACAGCTCTGTGCATTTTATGCACAGTCGTGTGCGATTAAGCTGGTTATTTTGGAAAGTTAATTTTTAGGGTTTTATTGGAACAATATAAAAAGGGGATTCTTTTTTTCAAAAGGAGAGGAGGCTGTTGTTTTTGACAGAAATACTTTTATCTTTGCAAGAACTATTTTTCTTTTCAATTTTAATTAGATATTCAAAAACTATATTCAATCAAGTTGTTGGATTGAAGAGCAAGGTGTAAGGATCAAAATCACTATTCACCACATGGAATAAATGGATTTTTCTTCTATTATTCTTCTAATTTTTAATTTCATTTAATCATGAGTATGTTTGGATTCTTCATTTTTGTTCTTCTCTGCTAATTTCTATGAGTAACTAAGTAGGTTAGTTATGATTTTAATGAATCCGGCTCAACATGGATTTAATTATGTTGAATTCTTAATAAAAGAATATTAATTTCATAAGAGTTATTGAACTTAATGATTTTCATTGGCTTGATCACCCTTTGAAATTGAACTAGACACTAGGGTTAGATTGAGAGATTGATTTTAGTGGGAAAAGTAATAACAATCTATTAATTCAAATTGATTAAGTCAATAGACACTCCAACATTAATATTCCTTAGAAGATTGCTTTAATAAATTGATTATGATATGTTAATCGTGCTACTGAGAGCTAGGGAATCGAATAATTATCATATTTGATTAATTGTGAGTGTACTTGAGAGAGACATCACAATTCTTAAGATGCTTTGAAGGATTTGCATCTTTTCCCTATTTTCAACCATAGATGTCTTTTCATTAACTTAATCTTCCATTTTCAGACACCAGCTAGAGGACCAACATTTCGTTCCAAGCCTTCTGCACAGGAGAGACCATCTCAGCGTCCTCACACTGAATAGGGTTATAAGGGTACTTCAGCTGGAGCTCCACTTGCTAGAGTGCCCTCCAGCTCTAGCTCATGGATGGTGGCTGGTCGACTTGCCGCCACCCCTAATTTGCTAACTCGGTGCTGGATGAGAGCTTAGAGCTAGTATTCATTCTGAAGACCTCTACACATGTGAGTTCCCTCCTTTTCGAAACCCTATTTTCTAAATTAACTTAACACGAGGTTAGTTCTAATAATTCATTAATTTTGCAGATACCTCGAGATTAGGGAGAGTACATGTATCAACTGATTGAGGCTCAGCGGAACCACCTAATGCAGGTGACACAACAATGGAAGGTAATATAGTTCCTTACACCTATATTTATGCATCTTTTAATGATTTCTCACCTCTTATCATGCTTTGACAAGATCGAGATGACACTAGTCAGGCTAGGATCATCGCACTCAAGCGTCAGGTTACTGCTCTCCAGGTTGATGATGAAGAGGAGGATGATGAGGACAGTGATGGAGATGATGAGCATACCGATGGTACTAGAGACAACAACGGAGATGACAAAGAGGAGGAGCATACTAGTGATGCTGGCGATGATAAAGATGGTAGTAGAGATGATAAGGAGTGAGAGAATGCAGAGGCCACTGATTTAGAGGCATCTTAGATTAGGATTATTCTTGTTGTATTGATACTGTTGATTTCATGGTTCTGACTTGTCTCTTATTTTGCAATTCTCATACTTTGTTCTAACTGAATGCTGGAAAGCTTAAATCTATTTCAACTAAACTTTGAATCAATTAAGAATTTTTTAATTACAATAATTCCTTTTTCTAATAGTTAAATTTTACATTTTCAAAGCAGTTACTCTGATTAGAACAGTATAAATATTATGCCCTGTCTGTTAGAGATGCGTCGCCTCATTGTATAGGCATTACCTCTTTGTGAAAAGGTGATATTGAGTCGCCCTTTTATGCAGAGGTGTCACCTGATCGATAAGATGATTGCCTCAACACTCACCTGCAACTTTCCTCTTTAAATCCCTAATTTTCTCCATAAAAACTTAAATAGCCACTCCATCCCTTTTTCCCTAAAAACTCAATTCTCCATTTCCAACACAACCAAACTTTAGGAAAATGATAGAAAAGAGTCTCGAAAAACTACAACTGATCTTGAAGAGCTTAGATGGTGAAACATAGGGAAAACAAAAATCCTTTCAGTTGTCAATTTTCTGATCTTTGCATGCTAGGAAGATCAATTTCTCTTTTCTCCATGCTATAACTCAGTTTTAGGATCCATAAAAGCATGTCTTCTGATTCAACATACTAGAAATATGCCCCCTCTCAGAGGAATTCGGAGCTATCTTAGGCTGTCAAATGGATTCTACTTGTCAGATTGTAATTCCTTATGTTAGAAACCCATACTTAAACTCCATTCAATATTAGATGGCCAGGCTATTCAATCTTTCCCCTCAGTCTTCCCTTCACCATATCTTTTGTATTGAAGTCCTAATACGATCTTTCTTAGAACTTGTTGTAACTGTGAATAGCAAGGAGGTTTACTAGCCTCAGATGATCACTTTCTATTTATATGCACAGTTCTTGCTTGTTTCCCCTTCTGGCAATTGTGATTCAAAAGTTCTCCACATCTTGGATCAAGTGGAAGCAGGGCTTAATCCTTTTCCCCTCATTTTGGTAGAAACTATCATCGGACTAGAAAACTTCTCAGAAACTAAGCGATTCTTTAGGAGTCCATTACTATTGGAGGTCAGCTTTTTCTTCTCTTTTCCTTTATTTTCTACTTTTCTATCATTTTTACTTATTCACCACTTTTTAGGCTTAGTTTCATGAAAATTTGAGATTACTTGAGACTCCTAGAGACACTGCACACTACAAAGCAAAACATTATCGTACTAGAAGACTCCATCCCATACCAAAAGATGTTTAGAGCTGGTTGTCCACATTTCTTGATACTATGGTTCTATGGATGTGCTTGTGGTGGAGATTGCAGCACGTGACCACTCGGTCCTACACCTACTATGTCCCTACAGTTGGCCTTCATTCTGCCACCTTCTACAATCCTGCTTGTCTTTGCCAACAATATGGATAGAAATAATTGATTGTAAGGTGAGTGCATGAGTTTGAGCTAGGGCCCTTCTCTCAAAACTTTTTGGACAACTTTGTTGCAACTTGGCCTTACAGAATCATTCAAAGGCACATTGACTACGACAAAGATTAGTCTACTAATGATCAGTATAAGGAATGGATTGAGTTACAGTAGACAGAGAAGGATGAGTTTATGAAGAGCAAAAAAACAATAGAATTGCAAACATCAAGTGCTCAACAAAAGAAAAGAAACAAAAATTAGTTCATGAAATTTAATCTTCATTTTCCCTTTTTGTAAGATGGAATTTCCTTTTTGGTTAAACAATTTGTAGTAAGCACTTAATGTAATGTTCAACAGTGATTAAGGCAATCCATTCCATTTAATTCAAGTACAAGGTGACTTTACATTTTGCTTCTGATGTATCTCCTGTCGTTAATTGGCTTACCCTTGTAAGTTTTTCAACTAACTCTTTTTTTTCTCTCTCTCTCTCTTTTTACATGTCCTTAATTTTTGTCAGGACCGTCTCTTTCAAGGTTTTCAATCCAATAGGACTTTTTTATTATTTTTTTTAGTCTCTAATTTCTTCCTAGACAGCCTCTTTTGAGGTTTTCTCTCTAGCAAGACTTCACAGAAAGTACTTCTTAAGTTTATTTAGGTTGATAGGCTCTCTGAACTTGTTTTCTTCTAAATTAGAAAGAATAGTAGCGCCCTTAGAAAATAGCTTCTTTACTAGATATGGACCCTCCCAATTTGGCTTGAACTTTCCTTGTGGATTAGTCATGATTGGGCTAGTAAGCTTCAACACCAAGTTACCCTCCTTGATCTTGCTTGGCTTAATCTTTTTATCATAGGATCGAGCTATCCTCTTCTGATACAACTGGGAGTGATACATAGCTTTCATCCTCTTCTCATCTAACAATGTTAGTTGTGTCAATCGGCTCTCTACCCATTGATACTCAGAAATTTTGGATTCCAAAAGGACCCGTAATGACTAAATCTCGACCTCCACTGGTAATACAACTTCACATCCATACACTAGTGAATATGGAGTGGCTCCAATCGATGTTCTGGCAGTGTTCCTATATCCCTATAATGCAAAATGCAGAGAACTTGCCCCATCCTTATAGTTCTCTAGCATTTTGGTTAGAATCCTCTTCACATTCTTATTAACTGCCTCTACTGCTCCATTTGCATGAAGTCCATATAGAGATGATTTATGATGTTAAATTTTGTATTCCCCCAACAAAGTAGTTGTTTCTGCTCTTAACTGAACGCCATTGTCAATGATAATATGATGAGGCAACCCATATCTGCAAATTATGTTCTTTTCTATAAACTTCACCATTTGTTTCACCCCAACAGTCATGAATGATTCTGCTTCAACCCACTTGGAGAAATAATCAATTGCCACCATAATATAATGATGACCATTAGATGCCTTCGGCCTTATTTCTTTGCTGATATCAATTCCCCAAACTGCGAATGCCTATGGAGAAGTCAACCCTTGAATTTTCATAGAAGGCAGATGGCTCACATCTCCATACACTTGACAGTTATGGTATTTCTTCACAAACCTCACACAATCAGTTTCCATGGCCAACCAAAAGTACCCTTGACAAGTTATTTTCTTAGCAAGAACTATTTTGTTCATATACGGTCCACACACCCCTTTATGGATTGCTTCCATTATCTTTTGGGTATGTACCCCAGTCAGCATTCTTTTGTACAACATCCCATTATAATAGAAAACATCCTCAGAGACATTATTTCCCTCTTATCAGCATCTTTAAGAAATTATCCCATTTCCAAATACCACTACAAATCATGGAATCAGGGTTCTTCTATAGGGTCGATTGGTGTCACTCTTATTTCTTCATAACAAGGGGTTTGAGACTTCAAAAGAATAAGACGTTTTGTTTTTGTTTACTTCCCCCCTTCTAATGTTTAAGCCAAAGTAGCTAGAGCATCTACCATCTGATTCTCCTTTCATGGCAAATGCACGAATCTGCATTAAGTGAAAGATAATAGAACAGTAGCCCAGTACTCCCAGTACAATCTCAGCTTATCTTCTTTTACTTACCATTTATTGGAAATTTATTTTATTACCAGCATAGAGTCTCCATATACCATGAACTCTTCTACCCCCACATCCCGAAGTGCTTCCAACCCAAAAAGGTAGGCTTCGTATTCAGCTTGATTATTGGTTACTTCAAATTCTAGCCTTTTCGCCATCAGAATCATCTATCCTTCTAGTGTGATTAAAACTAAACAAATGCATGCTCCTTTGTTATTAAACGCCCTATCAAAGTACATTGTCCATCCCTGGATCTCTATTGGCCCCAAATGCTCATCTGAAAATTCTAGTTCCCATTCATGTTCATCATATACGGGGCTCTGAGCCAAGAAGTCTGCTACCACTCTCCCTTTTAGTACTTTCTTTGCCACATAGTCTATATCAAACTCGGTGAGTAGGACTAACCATCTGGCTAATTTTCCTGTAAGTGATGGAGTTTGTTGAAGAAATCTACGAGGGTCGTGTTTAGAAATTGCTTGAACTCTATAAGACTAGAAATAATGTTGGAGTTTCTTTGTTGCCCACATTACGGCCAGGCATGTTTTCTCCACTAGACTGTAGCTGGACTCATAAAGTAAGACTTTCTTACTCAGGTAATACACTGCATGCTCAACTTTTTCTTCATCTTATTGGGCTCATATTGTACCTACTGCTTCTTTCTCAATTGCCAGATAAAGGATAAAAAGTTTACCTTGCCTTAGTGGTTGTAACACTTGAGGATTCATCAAATAACTCTTAATAGTTTCAAAACCCTTTTGACATTTATCATCCCAAATCACCGACTGATTCTTCCTTAAGAGTTTAAAAATTGGCTCACAAATGGTAGTCAACTTGGCTATGAACCTACTGATGTACTGCAATCACCCAATGAACCCTCTAACTTCTTCCTTATTTTTCAGTACAGACATTTCTCTGATTGTTTTAACCTTATCTGGATCCACCGCTATTCCTTTTTTGCTAACAATATACCTTAGTAGCTTTTCAGAAGTTACCCCAAAAACACATTTCTTCGGGTTTAGCCTGAGGTTATATTTTTCAGCTCTGGCTAAGAACTTTTCTAAAGCCTAAAAGTGCCCTTCCCTAGTTGGAGACTTTACCATCATATCATCCATGTATGCCTCTATTGCTTTATGGATCATGTCATGCAGTAAAGTGGTAGCCATCCTTTGATAAGTAGGTCCCGCATTCTTTAACCCAAATGGCATGACAAAGTAATAGTAGATAACCTATTCAGTAGTGAAAGACATTTTAAACTTATCGATTACTATCATTATGATCTGATTATACCTCGAGAAGTCATCCATAAGAGAATACATCACTCTAGAAGCCACACTATTGACTAGTGTGTTAATATGCAGTAAGGGAAAGTAATCTTTTAGGAAAGCTTGTTTAAATCCCTGTAGTCCATGCACATTCTAACTCTCCTATCTTTCTTAGGAATTGGAACTATGTTAGCTAGCCATTGGGTGTCTTCTACTACTTCCAAGAACTTCACCTTCAGCTGCTTCTCAACTTCTTCCTTAATTAAGAGAGCCCATTTTGGCCTTAATCACCTTTTCTTCCACTTTATTGGTGTAACATGAGAATATGTAGGGATTATTTGTTTTGCAATCTCCCTGTCAATCCCAGGCATATCCTCATAGCCCCAAGCAAATACTTTTTATCTTCTTTTTAAGTTTCCTTCATTTTTTCCCTCTCATCAGGTGTAAAATCAGAAGCAATCAGTATACTCTTAGGGTTATCATTTGTGCCTAGATTAAATGACTCGGTTTGCATAAAATTAATGTCAACTATATGCATTAAATGACTATCATAAGTAGAATAACCATTAGGAAAAACATCACACAAATAAGCAAAGTCAGATTTTATTGCATTAACTTTAGAGAAAAACACATCATCGATTTCAAATAAGTTTGCAAAAGAAATATCAAGGTCATCATAAAATACATCCATGATAAAGTTTAGAACATAGGTCTTGAAATCTAGTTCCTCTTCCTAACCAGCAGTGTCCTTCAGCTCCGCAGCATTAATGTCCTCCTCCGTTTCTAGAGTTAGTACCAGTCTTCCACTATTGCCTCTTCAATAGCAGCTTTCTTGACCCTGTTCACATAGTCAGTAAAAATCTTGAACCCAAGGATCAACTTCCCAACCATCATTAACGGTTCAAGAGTTCATTTGTATGGATACCTAGTGCCTTCTTTCACAAATGTCTGCCATAATATCCATTTCTTAGCTCTAACATCCAAGCTCTCAAATTCTTGATACCCTACTCCATACTTCAGGATCAGTACCTTTTGGTCAATTAATTCTAGTGTGCCATTTTGATTCTTCCCCAATCCTAGGCCAGGCATAAAGTGTATGTTGTGCATTATGCTCATGATTTTCTCATTTAATTCATCCTCGTAAAGCATACAGACCTTAAAACTTGAACTGATAGGAATTTCCTTAGGAGTTAATTTCAAAGCAGTAACAGCAGCTTCAATTTCTACTAAAATAGTAACCTCCTTCCCTTCATGTGGAAATTTAATCCTTTGGTGCACAGTAGAGGCACACCTCCCAAAGGATGAAACCAAGGCCTTCCTAACAAAATAGCAAAAGTTACTGGGATATTAATCACATCCAAATTCACCCAAGATTCAATAGGTCCAGTCTTCACCAAGGCTCAAAAAGTCCCCTCAACAGGTCACTTTGTATCATCATATGCCTTGATAATCACATCAGATGGCTTAAGGTCAGCCACAGTGAGTCCAAGCTTAGGCAGAATCTTAAGAGGGCATACGTTAATAGCAGAGCCATTGTCCACCATTACACAATAAGTTAGCTTGCCTTTTACCTCAGCCTTGATGAATAAGGCCTTAGAGTGCTCTCTTCCTTCCAATGGCAGATCATCATCAGTGAACATAATAGCCCCCTCAAGGCTTTTTATAAGTGAATTCACCATTTGCTTAGGAGTGAAAGTTCTAGGAATCTTTTTTTGGTCTAAAGCCTAGACTAGTGCCTCCCGATGGGTTTTGGAATTCATAAGCAATTCCCAAACACTAGCAATAGACTTTTCATTTTTATTTGGCTCTTCTTTTGGTTCCTCTTTCTCTGTCTTCTCTTTCTCAGCTCCAATTTCAACCTCAAATACTGGTTTGATCTCATCTTTCCCCTTCTTCTTTTAAGCAACCCTCATGACTGATCGAGTCTCTCTTTCTTCATTGTTGTCCCATATATCAATCTGCCCTCCCTCTTCATCAGAACTCCAGATATCCAGGACTCTAACGAATAGCTTAATAAGTTATGGGCTTTGTGGTTCAGGGTCAGGTTTTGGTGAGCTAGGTGTGGTATCAACAAAAGAGTTTAGGACTTACTCTTTTGTTAAACTAGTGTTAATCATAAGGATAGGTGCATTTGGTGGTGGGGCATTTTTGTAGTTAGGTAAGGGGTTGTGTTGGGTGTTTGGTTTTATGGATTCTAGATCAGTGATTTTTCCTGAATCGATCAAGTCTTGGATCTAATATTTCAATTAGGTATAATTATTAGTATCATGTCTAATGGCATAAGGAAACTTGCAGTAGAGTTTCGGGTTGTCATTTGGTAAAGGTTATTTCGGGGGTAAGGGGTTGTAGAAGATGCTTTTCTATCAGCTTCTCTAAAACCTTCGAAAAGAGGCCTACCCAGGTTAGAGAATCTCTAGGGTTGCCTAATGGCATTGATTTGCATGTTGCTACTAGATCCAATCCCTTATTTGCCCCCAGACCTTCCACTAAAGGATTTCTTCTCCTGTGCCAAATCAGACTCTTTCTAAACCCCAAATCTGTATAATTCCTTGAATTTTGAATCCTAAGATCCCTCAGTTTCTTGGAAAATAATGGAACATAACCTTCTATTACTATCATCAACTGATCAGATTCAGTAGGCTTGTGCCTTATCTATGCTAACTTCCCCCTCCATCTGGTCAAGTAATCAACAAAGGACTTATTAAATTTCTGTCTAGTATTCTGCAAGTCCCTTAAAGACACCTCCATTTGAGCATTCAGACCATATTGCTTTATGAATACAACATATAATTCCTTCCAGTCATTCTGTATATGTGATTCCAAGGCATAGTACTAGCGAATTAGAGCACCCTCCAATGACATGGGAAATTGCTTGACAATTTAAGCCTTAGTTAATCTGGTTGCCTTCATATAAGTCACATATTATTTCAGGTGCAGGTGTAAATCGTCAGTTCTAGCATACTTCTTCATCAGGGAATTTAATTTTTTGGGAAGAGGATCATCATCCTCGTCTAAGTCGCGGTCAGTATAGTCAATTGGAGCATTAATTCCTTTTTCTTTCATCATCATTTGGACTTAAGCTATGGCCTTGGTCATGTTCTTAGCCCAATCGATCTTTTCTATAGTCTCATACATGCCCATATTTTGTCAAACTACAGGTTCTGCCAATAAAGTTTCCTAATCATCCTCCATTTGTTGCTTTACAGAGTTTTCGGCATCAGGTCAAATAGTGGTGGTTGTTGTGTTGGTCGCTTCTGTCTGGTTGGTCCCATCATTTCTCGCATAATTGTCCGAGTTTGCTCGTCTATCTCTACTTTCAACTGTTCTTTGAAGGCATCAGGATCAAAACTTGCCATTGCTGTTTCTTTGGGAATTCCAACTGAGCAACCAATGTCAGACCATGTCTAGATAGAAGACCGGCATGAATCTATATCTACAACCACCATAGGTTAGAATTATGCATGACATGTATGCATGGAATGTAGATTCAATTTATTATTTAAAAAAAGAAAATAAACACACACTCTATTTACACATAACAAAAAAAATAAACACAACCCTCTCAAATGATAATCTCCACCCTTATTTCTCCCACACGCGTGTTCAATGGCGAGTTTCTTATCCTAAAATTTTTGGTTTGGGTTTTAATTATCAATGAGGGATAACAAAACTGACGTATGCAAGACAACTCTTAAGACGAAACAAACAAGTAGTAATTCCTTTGAATAAATATAAAGTCCATCCGAATGGGCCATAGTAGGCATTAAAGGCCCATTTTGACATAGTCCATTTACAATGGGCTTGGGTTTTATTTTAAGGATTACTATATGGCATAAAGCACACGCATCTAAAAAAAATCCCGAGGGAAATTACTAAGTCATTACATGAGTTGAGTCTTGGGTAATAAGCTTCGGCTCCCATTGCAATATACCTCTATTACGTCTCCCTACGCAAGGGTCCATACAATATGGATAAGTACGTGCTATGAGTGATAATAATCAAATACTCCACCATCAAGTTTGCGTGAAACATAGGCAACAGAGTAATGACTATCATCAGTTTATTTGGGACTTTGTATGCATTGTTTGAGAAATGTGTAGTGAATGCAAAAGAAATAAAAGAATAATTAAAAATGATAAAATATAAGACATTGGAATCAATTTCTCTATCCCCAGTGGAGTCGCCACTGTAGGCGGTAGGGTTTAGCGTGCACCCAAGTGTTTGACGACCATGGCATTATGTGGGCTTGAGGCCCACTAAGAAATACAAAATAGGCTTCAAGCCCAAATTGGAGATAGAGTTGCCACCCGGATAAAACCCGAGACACACTGTACAGCAACTGGATTTCATGGAGGTTTCCAACAGCCGTCCTCAAAGAATGGGTTTGAAAATAAGGTATGGGCTTTTGGAATGCCTACCCAACCTTGCGGTTGGACTCTGTGTATGTTTTGTATTTCATTACCTTTAATTATGAAATTATTTCTTTATTATTATGCAAGTTGCAATTGTTCCTAATTTTACACTTTAAGTCAAACTTTGCACATTATGAATTATAAGCCAACATTCATCACAAATATAAATTTACGGAAAACATACAAAGAAATGGTGGGAGGAGAAAAGATTACAACTCATTACACAATTAAAATAACAATCAATTAAGTGAAAATAAACAAATTTAAAAACTAATTAGAGGGTAAATATTTAATGATTAGAATCATCTTAAAGCTCCTGCAACAAATAAAATATTACTCTCCCACAAACATGGAACCTACAAGCGGAAGCCTCCAAGTTAAATTTGTAGGAAATAAAATATGATACAAAATAATCAAAAAATAAGTAAATTGACACTTCATTAAACCAAATATCCTAAAAATTGCATGCAAGGTTGAAATACTGAGTATAATAAATGCATAAAGAGACACATACTACACAAGACAAGAATAAGACATCAAAACTGATTTGAGCATAATTTTGATTGTACAACGTCGCCTCTGGACATAAAGGCAACATCACTTCGCCTCAAGCCAATGATTAACAAACTTAGCAGTAAACTTACATGTTTCTTAAATCTTAAGTAAATCAAAATCAAATGCACATAACTAAAGACTTGCAACTATATTTAATAATTTAAAGGATCATACCATAAACATAACATAAAATAAACAATAAATATAAGAAACAAGCCAGAAAGTAAATAAAGAATTTATGCAAATCAAGAACTCAATATTTAAAAATGGAGGTTCTCAACCCTCAAAGACTAGTTTTGGTTTCAATCCTCTTTTGAATCCAAGAACTTCCCTTTCCTTCTTCAAAAATGAACTTTTTTAGCCAAGATTCCTCTTCTCCTTCTTCTTTTTTTTTGAAAAATGCTTCTTTCTTCTAAAAATCGTCCTGCTCTCTCTATTAACCAACCAACCTCTTTTTTTAAAGTCCTATACCCCATGCCCTTTTAAGCCCCTCTTATGCCTTAACAAGACATCCCCTTTTTCTCCCATTATGTGCATATATTTTTATCAACCTTTTTACCCCTAAAAATCTCATTTTCATGTGCACAGACTCACATCAGTAAAGTGTGGGCCCCCTTTGCCTACTACTATCAATTCCCTAATTAATATCTGTGCAAGTGGACTGTAAAGAGGCATCACCCCTTTGTGGAGGTGTCACCTCACCGAAGTGGCCACCATAGAGGCATCGCCTCTTCGGCCCTAACCTAAGGATTAGGCCTTTAGGCCAATGTGGGCTTGTGGGCTTAAGCTATTGGACTCAGTCTTGGGCTTGACTTGGGTTTGATATGGGTTTAGGCTTCTTGGGCTTTTTAGGTCCATTC
This sequence comes from Mallotus repandus, assembly GCA_949671775.1. Classification (NCBI taxonomy): domain Eukaryota; kingdom Viridiplantae; phylum Streptophyta; class Magnoliopsida; order Malpighiales; family Euphorbiaceae; genus Mallotus; species Mallotus repandus. The sequence continues at coordinate 20,068 of CATIWM010288884.1, forward strand.
TCAAAAAATGTTTTGGGCTTTTCTTACATTCAAAATTCACACTATCTTATCACAGGGCTTTCATTGTGGGCCAATCAAACCGAGGGTGTCCACAGGTATCTCAAACTCATAATTATAGTATATTTTTCAAAATTATTCTTTTATGATACAATAAAAATAGTATTCCTATCTGAAACTTAAAATAGCATCGAAAACTCAAAATAGTATATGAATATGATAATTTGAGTAAGTATTTATTGTTGGAAAAATAATATCAAACATATATATATATTTCAAAGTATTTTTCTTGCATATCTAAAATTTTAATTATTTATTAAAACTAATATGAGTTATATAGTTTAAATATATTAATTATAATCTCTGAAATAGAGCACTTCGCCTATATATACATATCAACACCCAAAACCAAGACTAAAAACAAAAATAAAAATAAAAATAAAAAATGAAAAATAAGAAAAAAATAAAAAATTGAAAATAGAAAAAAAGAAAAAAAGAAA
>CATIWM010288932.1:0-10708 GCA_949671775.1 Mallotus repandus
CGGTGAGGGATGAGAGGATGCATGTTAGCAAGAGTTGATCTTTCTTGAACCAGGTTTGAAATTCTGGATTGGGAATGGGAGAAGGGGGAGTGTCGATGCTCAGGATGGTTGTAGATGGTGGTGGTTTGAAGCCATTGACAAATCCCATAAGATCTTGAGAGTTTAAGAGAGGTATGAGTTGAGTTTTCCAAATGAGGTAGTTGTGTGGTGTAAGTTTAACAAAGAAATTAATTTGAGTTGAGGTTGAAGAAGATGATGGTGATGAAGTGACAGGGATGAGAGCTTGATTTTTAGCTTGTTGTTCGGCCATGAAGAAGGATCAAAAGAGAAGTTAGGGATGTGAAGAAAGAAGAAAGAGAAGGGATAGTGTTGAGTTAGGGAAGGGCAGTGCAGTGCTAAAAAAAATTAATTATGTGTTGTAGTGTTGCAGCTCTGATACACGATTGGTAGTAGCAACAAGAGCAGTGTTATTGGAAAAAGAAGTCGTATTTTTTATGAAAAATAACAGCTCTGATACCATAAACGAAATGCAGATTAAATTCTTTGTAAAATGAACTTGTGTATATGTATTTCAGTATGTACAGATATATGTGCATTAGCTCACACACCTAACAGCTAGATGTTGTCTCACATGGTAGGCGTGATGGGCACAAGACAGTGAGTAATGGGCACAAGACAAGCTCACACACCTAACAACTAGATGTTGTCTCACATGGTAGGTGTGATGGGCACAAGGCAAGTGATGGGCCCAAGATAGTGCCTTACCATTCCTGACAAATAGTGCTGATTTAAAATACATTTAGTTAATTGCAGTGTTAATAATCATAAGAGATAAAATAGCACCTTGAACATGATGACACTTGCAAGAATTGTAAGTGACGTGAACATGATGTAATAAATGGGTGAAACAACTGCAGTGTTGAACATGAACGTATCAAGTGCCTAAAACATTAGAGTTGAAGTGAGCATTAATGGTTAAATATTACACTAAGAATTGTAAAATTTAAAAATACATGCTAACTAAAATAAATAGATAAAAAATGCAACATGGATGTAAAGATTTATAACATGATAGCATAGCTCATAGTGCACCAAGAAGCTAGTGTTTCATCAGACCATGCAAAATATCCAATAATGTTAAAATTCTGATCTACAATAAAATTGCTTTAAGAGAAAAAGAAGAAACAAAATAAGTCGTACATAGAAGGCCGCATCACCTCAAAAAATAATCTTTAAAGTTCTTGGCAATTGAAAGTTACGTCTTCTAGGTCCACTAACCGTCCTAAATGATTTAATATATTTCTAGCTCTTGAAACAACAAAAACAAACACGAAGTTGCATACATGGTGTAAGGCCATAATCTATGTTATTTCTCTGTCTTGATTGAGGTTCCCCTTTCAAAATGAAAATACCTTTACCTTTTAAAAAAAACCTAACTATTTAGAAAATCATGAACTTTATGAGTTTTAACAATTTTAGCATGTTTTTTCAATTTTTATTCAACTTTCAACTTTTAACAAATTTAATACATGGTTTTAAAATTTTATTAAAAAAAATCACAAACTTTACAGTTTTTAACAATTTCAATATAGTTTTTAAAAATTTATCAATAAAAAATTTTATTTCAATATTAAACTATATTTGTTTAATCAATATTTTAATATTTGTTAAAATGTTATGTTAATATAACATTAAACACTTTTTAATTTAAAAAGAAAGAGAATTTGATGAGTTAGCAAAAAATTTTTCCTTAAAATATACTATTTTAAAATAAAAATATAATATTTTAATTTGTTATAAGTTTGCAATTATTTATATGATACTGAAATATCTTTTTCACTTTAAGATGGTAAATTTTAAACCTTTTAATAATTTTAACATGTTTTAATTAAAAAAATTCATTTCAGTGTCATATAAGTGATTCCAAATTTATAACAAATTGAAATACTATTTTTTATTTTAAAATGGTATATTTTAAGAAGAATAATTTTTACAAACTCATTAAATTCTCTCTTTTTTTTAACTAAAAGCAATTTGGTGTCATATCAACATTAAATAATATAACATTTTATAAGATGTTAAAAGATTGATTGAACAAATATAATTTAATATTAGCCTAATTATCTAAAAAATCTTGAACTTTTCGAGTTTTAACAATTTTTTGACAAAATTTAAAAAAAAAAAACATGTTAAACATGTTTAAATATTGTAAAGTTTGTGATTTTTTATAAATGTTAAAAGACTGTATTAAAATTGTTAATAAATATAAATTTTAGGAATTTTTAATTAAAAGTTGAAAGAATGTACTAAAATTGTTAAAACTCGTAAAGTTCAGGATTTTCTAAGTAATTAATAGGGGTGTGCATCGGGCGGGTCGGATGGACATGATCGAGATCCGATCGGATTTGGGAAGGTAAAAATTGTAACCAAACCGAATCAAAAAGGATTAAAAATTCATCGGTTTGGAAGACCAAATTTTGTCGGTTAATGCAGGTCAAAAAATAGTTGGGTTGGATTGGGCCTAATTGGGCTGGGCAAAATTATTTGAATAAAGTTCAAATTATAAGCATTTCTCACATTCATTCTTTTACAATATTCATGTGAATGTGCAACTACTTATTATGTGCATATGTATATATATGCATTTAAATACAAAAAAGAATGCCTCAAAGTCAGATAAAAATATTAACTGATTACATATTAATGATTTCCCTATCTAAATTTACAAAATAATTCAATTAATTACAAAAAAAATTGAGGGCTTGAGGCTCTAATGTTTGACTGGTTCAACAAAAAATAATAGAACCAGACTGGATCAGTGGATCTGCAAAAAATATGAACAATTCCTGCACATCAATGTAAACAATTAGTAAATATAATCAGTACAACTAATATAATTAATAATAAAAAAAATTAAAGAAGAACATATTAAGAGAGGTTCAGATTATAATGTTATCAAGTCACATAAAAATGAAAGCCAGCGAATATTTTCAGCAACAAATAATTTGTCACCAAAGAAATACAAGGCTTATTTGATCGTATTTAATGGCTAAAAGTCATGATTCCGATCGGAACCATGTAAATCCGGACCGGGACCAAAATTGCACCAAATTGAAGAAATTTTCCAGAACATATCCCGGGCCAATGTCCCGACCAGGATCAAGGTAGTCATGACCAGGATCAATGCAGACTTCAAACATAACGACTATAATGGATATATTTTTTAATATCCCGACCGGGACCAGAGTTTTTGTAGCCTAAAAGTCCAAATTTCATTCAAATAAAGTTTGAATTTGTTGGAAACAAAATTATTGTTTCCAACAGCTACAATTTAATTGCTCAACTATAAATACAACCTCTCAAGCATTCAATTAAAGCTCAAAATTCTCTTTAATTCATTCTTGTATTTCATAAACTCTTGTGAGAGTTTGGTGAGTGATTAGAATATAAATTCTTATTCTTCTATTTTCTGGGTTTAGAAAAAGGGAAGTGAGGTTCTATTCTAAAGGAATTGATTTAAGTGTTTAGCCATTAAAATACTTGGGAATTTGGTTTTAGTGTAAGCCTTCAAAACACTTATGAATTGGTTTTTGAGTAAGCCTTGAAAACTCAAGTTATAAGGTTTGAGTTGAGCCTAAAACTCAAGTTGTAAAAATCAATCTAAGGAAATAGATTATGGTGATTCAAATCCTAACTTAGGGATAAGTTAGGTGGAGACATAGGATTGTTGAGAATCAGAACTCCTTAAATACTTATGTTCATCATTCTTTCATTTTTGTTTATTTGTTTTTAAGTTTTAATTTTTGTTCGATAGCCTTATTCACCCCCCCCCCTAGGGAATTTTCAATCATCACAGCCTCAAAGAACAACAATAATGACAAACTGGTTCAGTCAGAAAATTCACACCCGTACATATACACATTCAAATGTAAAGGGGCTAAAATGCTAAGTTTTGTATTCACATAAAAAAATGCGGCCTTATTTCTGGCAACAATAAAAAGATAGTCACCAAAGAAATAGAGGCAAGCATTCTAACAAAATTAGAAAGAATGGTGGAAGCATCATCACAGCCATATGCATCGAGTATACAATAGCACCACAGGCACACCAAAGTTGTGCATCACAATAAAGCACAACAACTCAACAATGGCCAATAAACATAAAAAAAAATGCCAGCATCATTCTGAGCTATTGCAAACCAAATTGCAACACATATAAACTTAGGCACACCAAGTAGTGGTCACAAAAGAATCCAGTTATCAATATGTAACAGGTTCTCAAGAGGGTCATATGCAAGATTAAAATGAAATGTTCAGTATAATTACTAAAGACAGGTCAGCAAAATGAAAGGACAGTAACTGCTACAATTTTGAATTCACTTTTGTAAAGCAAGTATGCGATAACTGCAATTGCCACTGCCATGTATAGTTATAATTATTTGGGACTTGATGATGCAACAGTAGGTCCAATGCCTGCTTGGGGTAAATCTGTGCATGAAATAGAAGAAGTTGAGTTATTAGTAAGCATACATAAATTAAAAGCAAGTGAACAAAGACAAGAGAAGTAAAGAACAATGCAAAAAATGAACAAATTCTCTAAATCTTCTATTGTCTCCTCAATGTTGATTAGCTAATTAGGTTTCCTTAACCAAGCGTGTGTGCAAATCAAAGATTCCATAATTTTAGGAGTCAAAGAACTCCTAAACACATTAAGGACCCTACCACCAATACTAAATGCAAATTTTGATGCAACTGTGGAGATAGGTACAACTAAAACATCACGAGCCAATCTGAAAAGAATCAGAAACCTATCTGCATTAAGGTTCCACCACCGAAGCAAATAAAAAGGCCCCTCTTCCTCTAAAGTTGACTCACTCAGATAAATATCCGATTTAGACCATTTGCTTCCACCTATTCCAAACTCTAATTTATACTTCTTAAATTGAGCTTTTAATAAAGAAACCTTAGATGTACAAGAAGCAACAATTATAGTCTTACTAGAAGCAGATAATGTGCAAGTTTGAGTAGTAGAATCTATAAGAGCAGCAGATGCATAGAGTGCAACATAGTCATCAAACAATTCATACACAGCAAATTTCACTGTAGAAAATAAGCTTCCACCAAGTGATTGACCATATATTTTTGCCAAAGAAAACTCTATAAATTCTAGCTTATCTCTAGGGTCCAGCACATTAGCAATAAAGATCAATATATTCATTTTTTATGGATCACCCCAGTACTTATTAAATTTACTTTTCATTGATAAACCCATTAACCTTTTATATGGATCATCATATTTCATCCAGTCATTCAAAACACATAAGAGATCACATAGTTCAGAGAAGAAAGTATTGGAAGTTACATATAATGAACCAGAAATCCGAAGGGTCATTTCATAAAAAAAATTTAGAAATGGAACAAGTTGTTGAACAGCAATCCAATCAAGATCGGTAGGAACTTCATCACCAAGATCAGCTCTAAAATTTGATTCACATTCATCAAATCTTCAAAGAATTTTTCATATAAACAAGTAGAGTGCAACATTAAATAAGTAGAGTTCCATCTTGTTGTCACATTAAGACACAAAACATTCTTATTTTCATTGCCAATTAACTCAAAAAATTCTTTGAATTTGTTCAACCTAGATGGTGAATTTCTAATCCATTTAATTGCCTCCCTTACCCTCTTAAAAGAAATTTTAGACTCCTTAAGCCCCTCACTAACTACAAGGTCCAAAATATGTGCAATATATCTCATATGCACATATTTGCATTTCACTAAACTTGTCCCCATTTTCAAAAAACTCACAGCATTGTCATTTGCAGAAGCATTGTCAAGTGTAATTGAAAAAACATTTTTCAGCCCCCACTCTAACAAACATGACTCAATTGCCTTTGCAATGTACTCCCCCTTATGTGATGTAACCGAGACAAAATATATAATTTTCTTATAAAGCTTCCAATCATCATCAATTAAGTGTGCAGTTATCCACATATAGTTTATTCTCTGAATGTTAGTCTAAGAGTCAGCTGTGAGGCTAACTTTTTGATAATGTTCTTTAAAAAAAAAAAATTGTTTCAGTTTTGACCTCTCATCAACAAAATGAGAATAGCAATCCCTACTGATCGTATATCTAGATGGAATTTTAAATCTAGAACATGCAACTGCCATAAATCTTTTAAAACTATCACCTTCCATAAACTTAAATGGTAACTCATCAATAATTATCAATTCGGTGAGTGCATTCCTAATATCATTCTATCAAATTTCCAAGTACCAAGCACACCAACATTATCAGAAAAATTAGAAGCAGGTTGAAAAGTTAAAAGCTATTGCCTATTTTCTTTTGGGTGAGGGTTTTTCATACAAGTTAACATATTATTTCTCATAGAAGAAGTGCCATGCTTTTAAAATCAGCCTCAAATTTTTTAGAGTAATAGAGACACTTAGCTTTCACAGATTTGCCCTCCTTGATTTTCTCAAAGTGCTCCCATGCCTTAGAATGGGACTCAGTCTCCCTCCTTTTCTTTTCACATGAGATTTAGGTTGCTTATTTGCTTCCACCGTTGGTTGTTGAGGTGGGTCAGCAGCAGTGGTAATGGCAGCAGGGACAGGGTTACCATTGCCACTGCCAGAACCAACAACAATGTCCATCTACAAACATAAAAATATACCATAGATCATTAGTAGAGTTCCCATTAAATAGACAAAAGATTAATAAAAAAAAGTAAATCAAATATTATACACAAAATAACAAAATTTCTAACAATACCTTCACAGAGATTGCTATTTGAACCAAACTTAAGTGACAGAATAATTAGAGATCACCAACAGCTTCCATTTTATAAAGTTTATATTAACAGGCCAACTTCCACCTTAGATCTCAATTTGAGATCTACACTTCAAAAAGGTTCCACGCATGATGCAATCAACAAATGAACAACAAAACACAATATAAGCATATAGGATACAACAACAAACTGAGAGCAATAATAAAAAAAAAGTAAATTATTTTTTTTTGTAAATCAATTTTTTTTATTAAATAGATCTATCATCTATAAAATAAAAAAATATATTTGTTAAACAAATATAAAATCTCAAAGGTAAATATAAAATCTCAAAGGTAAATATAAAAAATATATTATTTATACAACTACAAAATCTATAAAAATAAAATACAAAGGGAGTAATCAAATGATTCAAATCAAATGAAAAATCTTTAAAAGATATAAAACATATATTATTTATACATATGAACAATCAAGTAAATAATAGAGTAGTCCATTATAAAAATATGAAATAGAAAAAAATATAATTAGTAATGCATTTTAAATAAAAAATAAAATGTTTACACAGATCAGTTCAATATGAACACTGATCTATAAAAAAATAAATTGATCTATAAAAAAGATAGTTGTTACCACTTACCAGATCATGCAAAGTGGTTCAGAGACTTTGCATGTTAATTTTATATTTGTTAAGCATCAAAGGAGTGGCTTGCTAGCTTCCACCTTAACATTTCACATCATAAATGAGATTCATGCACATATCAACACTAAAAGTGTGAAAAAATAAAATTAACAATCGAACAAGATTTCTATCACTCAAGCTCATAAACTATGGAGATCTAAAAAATCTGTGAAAAATAACGAAGATGAGACTAAAGCTTTAAACATGTTTGACATGGGAGCCTCTGAGAGGCTGAGACTCAGAACAAGAAGGGAGAGAAGAGACGAAAAGATGTGAAATTAGGTTTAAGTTTAATTTAAAGAGTGAAAATAAACTGGAGAAATTAGGTTTAGGGTTTACTATAAAGAACAGAGAACAAGAAACGAGAGGGAGGGAGAGGAGAAGTCTCTGGAAGGGCAGTGGCAGTGAGAGAAAAGTGATTTAGGGTTAGTGTAAGCGAGGTTTATATATAGTAACCCTAATATTTAACACGACGTCATTTAGTAATGAGGATTTCAAAAACTTGGACGGGTTGGATAACTTGATATCCACCCCGATCCTACCTTCCAAAATTTTAAATTAAGCCACTCTTGAACCGAACCACCCTCTTTGTATTTTAAAAATTGAACCGATGTCGCATTTTTGGTTTGGCTCGGACAGTCTACTCGGTTCGGTCGAAAAATGCACACCCCTAGTAATTAGGCCAAAAAAATACATATAAGATGAGTTAAAAGTAAAACTATATAAGTCAGGCCTACAAAAACCTCTCTAAGTTTGATTTTTAAAAATTTCTATAAAATCCTTGTGTCTAAGCAAGGTCGTTAATAGAACAAATTAAGATAATAGTTTTTCATCCTAGACATGCAAAATGATTATGTTGATTTAATCCTATTAGATCTCAAATATATTTTCTTATTTTAATTTTACACCAAAGTCACACTTTATGCTTTTCTTTGTCTATTCTAGACAAGCAAGCAATAAAAAGTTGTTGAGGGGATGACCATACAACTACATAAATGCACTTGTCCTCCAATAGGGATTTTTTTAAATAAGAGATGAGGCAAAGATATTCAACTACGTAATTGTATAATTTTATTAGTCAATGCATTCCTTGCTAGTATCAATTTTTAGGTGACTCCATAATGGTTGTCGCATATTGATTTTAGTACAGACCTTTTATAGACAACTTATGCACTATATATCACATGATATTAGTTTTCCCAAAAATTTGATGCAAAAAAATGAATTAAAATGATTTAACATCCAAAATCAAAGAATATGTGATAGAAATGTGTGTTATTATTTCTTATTGTATAAATCTGTAAAACACAATACATTCAAAGTACAAAATCTAAAGATTGCTTTAGTTATTGTATACTCAAACATAAACAATCTGTTGTTGCTAAAAAAAAAGCTGAAATGAGAGCCTCATATCCTTGGTACAAGCACACATAACTTCAATGGATAAGAACTGGCATGTCAACAAGAATAGTATATGCAACTTTGCGGCAGCACTAATGTCAAAAAGCAGTCTAGATTTATTACACCACATGTAATTTGTAGAGGTCACTAAAAGAGAAGCTACCTCCCTACCAAAGCAAATTATGCGAACACTGACTTTCCAGCAAAAATCAAAAATAAAGTATAAACCAGCTTAAAAAATCAGGATTGCACAAGTGTGCATCTGAAACTTGTTTAAATAATCAACTTCTCATTTGATTTGTAACATTTACTAAGTTTAAGTTAGAAAATTCCACATTAATTTCTAGATGTTCGAAGATTGATCTCATCGTAATGAAGGGACGACAGTACCAATTCCAAAAAAAGGAGGCTCTTAATGTATTCAATTACGAGGAGAAGGTCGGGTAGTTAGACAAACTAGAAAATCAAAGTGAATATATCATTGAGGAGATCATCAAAGCATCTAAAGTGAAGAGGGCACATAAGGTTTCAACTTTTAACTAAGATGTTTTAAAGGATGATTACATTTAACACTTTTTCCATGTAAAGGTCATTTTGTTTTCTTTTATTAAGTTTTGTATTAATGGAAGATTAAAGTGGTTGTTCAAGTGAAGATAGCTAATGAGTTTTATTCGTTATATGAATGAGGTTTGCTTGAGGACAATCAAAAGCTAAAGTGTGGGGGAGTTGATAAGTGCTAAAAATGTCATATTTTAAGCACTACATAATTGCATTTCATTAAAAGAATTATAAGTTTTTATTATTTAAAACCATATTTTAGATATAAATTGCATTATAACTTAAAATAATATTAAATTTGTCATTTTAAACATTTTTAATTAATTTTTATACATTTTACATTATTTTGATTGTGAATTTTGGTAGGTCCTTTCAGTGGGAATTTATGTGGGAAGGAAAGCAATGAGAGCTTAAAGCTAGGAGCAAATTTGGCCATCAAAGAGGGCAAGAAAATAAAGATTTTGAAGAAGAGTAGTTTCACAGCCGCGTCATATTTTAGACACAGTTATGCCTGATTCAAGAAATTAAAGAGTTGTTGAAGACTGTTCTGACAAAGCTATGTTAGAGGAGTGACATAGCCATGTTAGAGAGCTGCATTCTGGGAGTCTGTTACTTGACACAGCTATGTCACTTGGGCGACACAACCGTGTTGGTCTAGAATGCTAATTTTGAAAAGTTATTTTTGGGGTTTTTGGCAAACTCTATAAATAGAGAAGTTTTATTTTACAGATATATACAATTTTCAAGAGGCTGCTATCATATAGAACATCACTCTTTTACATAAGAATTATTTTTAGTTTTAATTTTAATTTTCAACTCAAGCTTTTGGATTGAAGAACAAGGGTTGATGATTCAAGGCAATATTGAGCAAGCTGAATAAAAAGAGTTTTTCTTCTTATATTCTTTTACTTTTTATTTATTTAGTTTTGAATATGTTATCATTCTTCATCTCTTGTTAATTTTTCTCTAATTTCTATGAGTAACTAAGTAGATTAGTTAGGGTTTTAATGAACCCAGCTCAACATGAACTTAATCAAATAAATTCTAAATAAAAGGATATGCATTTTATAAGAGTTATTGGATTTAATGGCTTTCATAGGCTTAGCTACCCTTTGAATTGAAGTAGAAACTAGAGTTATATCGAGAGATTAATTCTAGTGAGAAAGGCAATAATAATCTATTAATTTAAATTGACTTGGTCGAGAGACATTTCAATATTAATATTCCATAAAAGATTGCTTGAATAAATTAGTTATGATTAATTGCTTGTACTAGTGAGA
>CATIWM010288942.1:0-35739 GCA_949671775.1 Mallotus repandus
ATTTTGTTTTTAGGAAATATTTAGGATAAGATTAAACGTGGCAAAACTCAATTTGAAAATAATTTTAAATAAAACTATCAAAACGAATAAACTATGCACTTTTAAGTGTATTATATTGATAATAGAAAAGTGACCGACACTTGCCTACATTTTGGTTTCTTTGTTTTGACTTATCCACATTAAAGTGATAAATAACTAGAGGTATGTATTATTAATTTGTATATTTTATGTATATTTAATAATTTAACATAAATGTTCCTTTGAAAATAATAATAATTAAACATAAATGTTTTTTTTTTATATTTTAGTAATTTAGTTGATAAATATTATAAAGTGAGATTATAGGTTTGATCTTCTATCTCTTTATCTCTCAGTTGTTAAAAAAAAAAAAATGAATATTTTTATTCTCTAATAATATTATATTTCCAAAAATAGTTAGGGTAATTTTTTTTGAACTAGAGTGTAATATTATATATATTTTTATTTTATAATTATAAATTTATTATAAACTATTATTTTTTATTTTAATCTCCAATGTTTAAAATTTATTGAACTAATCTAGTTTAATTTAGATAAAATTATAAAAACAATTAAAATCATTCAATAATTAATTTAATACACTAATAAAAATTATAACTATAATATAAAATATTATTTAAATGAGAATAATTTTTATTAATTGATTTCAATAATTATTAGTTAGTTGATTGTTTCAACATCAACATCAATTATTGTCAAAATGTTTTGTGCCATATAACAATTAGACTGCCACACAAATAACAATTTAAATTATTTTTTAAAATAAAATATTTATCAAATAAAAAAATTATCAATAAGCTTATAATTTTTTTTAACAAATAATAAGCCTATAGTTTTTAAGACGGTGAAAATAATATTATAATATCATATCCTCAATTAATTGAAATTAAAAAAAAAAACAGCAATCATTTGAAAAATTTGAAAAACAAAAGAAAGAAAGGACAAGTGTTAAGAACTACTACATGATTTAACTAAATAGCAAATGGGGAACATGAACGTGGCACTTCATTTCTAGCAATCTCTGACCAACGATGTAGCTGCCTACAGTTAAAAAAAACAGTTGTCTCTGTCTTAGTAACCTTCACCTTCGTCTGTATTTCTGTAATTGTTTTCTTCAAGTTATTGTTGCTATACATATAACGTGTGGGTTTAGATCAAGAAATTAAGAGTGAAAATGGGTAAGAAAAGTTACATAGCAATGAGGACAGATCAAGATATGACTCAGTTGATTGCTTCTGATATCAAAGATTTAAAGATTGCTGCTAAGAAGTTAGCCAATCACGCCATCAAGCTTGGTGCGTTAGGTTTCGGTACTACTTTTCTTGAATGGCTCGCTTCTTTTGCTGCCATGTAAGTGTCTATATTACTTCTCAAATCTTGAACAAACTGTGACCCATTTGTGTATATGTTTGTTTTGTGTTAATTAAGGAAGGATGGTGTTTACATCAGTTTTGTTGGCATGTTTCCTGCTGAGATTCTTGATTTCGCTTCTTTATTTTCCAAATTATTGTGATTGGTGTACGTTCATTTCTTGACTTCCCTCTTTAGTTAATTAATCGATTGATTTGTGAAGATTGACTGATGAAGTATGAATTAACTGGTTTGTTCTGATCACATGAAGTTAGATTGCAAATTGGTTTCCTGTGAAGTCAACTAATGTTGCTGATGCTCCTTTTTGTACTATTTTACTGTTTTTATCATTTCTATATGCATAGATTTTGAGAATTTATCAAACATGTAGATTCATTATTTGAATAGTATCACCAGTTGGGTTATCTGGAAAATGAATTCAAGTGCCACTTCTGTATATTTTGAATGATTATATAGAATTCATTACTGAACAGCCAAAAGGGGATATAGTCGTAGGTGACGCTTCTTTATGGTACTGTTTCGAATCTCTCAAGTGTTTTGACTTGTGCTTTTAGTCTCACATGCACCTTGTTGCCATTGTTGCAGTTATTTGTTGATCTTGGATCGAACAAACTGGAGAACAAACATACTTACTGGTCTACTAATCCCGTATATTTTCTTCAGTCTTCCTTCTCTGCTGTTCAGCATTTTCAGGCGAGTACTCATTCTTTCATTTGCACTTCCTTATTTTATGATCATTTTCCTTACCTTACTCACTATTGTGTTGTCTGTTTAAGCAGGGGTGAGATTGGAAAATGGATCGCTTTCATTGCAGTTATATTGCGCCTTTTCTTCCCAAGACGATTCCCAGGTATGATACAGGATTTGTCCATTGTATGGCTTCAATAAGATTTGGCCCTTGCTGTTGGGGTAATTTTAGTCATAGAAAGTGATCGTACTTGAACTTCTCTTTTCAATCTATAAGTGAGGTCGCCAACTACATTTTTTTCGCAGATTGGCTGGAAATGCCAGCAGCTCTGATTCTAATAATAGTTGTGGCTCCTAGTTTGTTTGCCAGTACCTTAAGGAGTAGCTGGATTGGTGTGATAATATGCCTTGCTATTGCTTGCTATTTGCTTCAAGAGCATATCCGTGCATCTGGTGGATTCAGAAACTCCTTTACAAAAGCTCATGGCATATCAAACAGCATTGGCATAATCCTTCTGTTCGTTTATCCTGCCTGGGCACTGGTAATTTACTTCCTCTGAGCAGATGTCAGCGGGGCTGTACATTGTGTCTAAAATGGCAGATTCATTGAATTCTACTACGTGCCATAAGATATCTGAGACTTGAAAATTCATTGGTGTGTTATTAGACTTAAAAGTTATGATTATGCGTTGCCGCTGCTGTATATAAGGCGCTTGCTGGAACCTTGAAAAAGATTGTTGCTTGTCCTTAGTCCTTTACCTGGACCAAGGGTGTCATTTATTGTACACATTTTATTAAAGTGTTAATGATTGATTGCTTATTGTGTTGCCAAGGGAAAGCTTTTTGATGTCTTTATATATTGCTATACTGGACACCTAACTAGTAAAGTTACTCGTTTCCTAAGGTAATTGGAGGTTTATTTGCAACGGGAGAATTGAAACTTCCTGAATTTATGAATGTGCTTTCACAGTTCTTGGCATTGGTGAATGCCTTTGCGCTCCTGTACAAAACTGCAATTTTGTCAAAAGGGAGTACAAGTAGGCAACTTCATTCGAAATTCTTGTCTATGTTAATTTGTATTACATTTTTATTGGTAGAACACATATGTGGATGTTATGTTCTGGGCATAGGCAAAGAATGCTTAATATCCATTTTGCTGTCAGAAAATTCCATAATAGACTAATGATTGAACCTGATTTTATAGTCAGAATAACCTCAACAGAGTTGAACAGGTTCAGGAATGTGACAAAGTATAAATAGATCATGAAAATCTGAAGGGTTTAGTACATCGCTAAAGTAAGAAATTTCCAAGTAACATTGTTTATCTACGAAGATTGACAATGACCAACATGCTGAACTCTGAAGGCGTCTTTAAACTTATTTTGCCTCTATATAAGTTCCCCAAACAGTTGTAAGCTTGCCAACAAAAGTAACCAGTTTTTCGAGTCACAATTCTGCACATCTGATATAGCATGATCTTTGATTATAGATGTTGCCCTCATGCCTTTAACCCCTTTGCTTCATTGTAAAGTTGATCAATGCAATCCTGTGCAAATGACATTTCTAGCATTACACTAAAGAAAATGGATAAATTTGACAAGAAATGGCATCCATCGGATAGTACCTTGTAGTGTTTGAGTAATTGTGGCCTCTTCAGCTTAAATGTTGGAGTTATCAGATCTCTCTCCATGTCAAATGGGTGTGGATCCAAATAGACTGCCTTTAACATTTCAAATCCTCGAAGCTGTTCCATTTTTATTTTTTTTGATATTAGTTAGGGAGCTAAAACTAAGAATATGCACATCAGATGGATGTAACAGGGTAAAGAATCAGCATACTTTGTGATCCTGACCAGTGCTATTGAGCTCATCTAAAATATATTTCCTAGCCTTCATATTCTTGCATAAAGATTTAAAATCATCTGTCACATTGTGGTCTGCTGCCCAATCCTCAAGTGCCTGTCTCTCAGGGACAACCACAGCAACGAGAAATGACTCGAAACTGTTGCCATAAATCCAAACCTGCAAATTAGAAAGAAGTTATAGCCACTGGTCTGCTGTAAAAATGCAGAAACTTGTTCTGACTATCAAGTTGACGTACCGAAGCTACAAGTGGGCATCTTGAATATATGTTCTCAAGGTTCTCCACAGCAACATATTCACCTTGAGATAGCTTGAATATGTTCTTTTTCCTGTCAATGATCTTCATTGCTCCATTTGGTTGCAATTCTGCAATATCACCTGCAATATTTTCAGAATCATGTCCAAGGAAGTTACTTGATTTTTACACAAAATCTTCACCAGCATTCTAAAAGAAGCTTAATAGGACTCTTGAAAGCATGTTATGTACCTGTATGAAACCACCCATCAACCAAGACTTCTCTTGTTAGATCTTCTCGCTTGTGATAACCAGAGAATAATGAAGTTCCCCTAAGGCATATCTCTCCCCGAGGAAAGCTGGATAATGCGTCATAACCCATTTCAGGCACAGATTCAAGCCTTACTTCAATGGTGGTCATTGGAACTCCAACAGTTCCAACCATAGGAAACACATCACTTATGGATGTTAAACAGCCTCCACAGCTTTCTGTCAGACCTATGACAGAAAGATGAAACGAAAGAATTGCAAATGAGTTGATGGAGACACAGCCATAAAAAGTGATTGCATCATTATATAGTACTTGCATCTATCGTAAGAAGTATCGTTATTGTAGACGTTATGCAAGTTGTTATATTCCAATCACAATCAAACAGTTTTGAGCAGAACTATGTTTTTTTTCTTACCATATCCTTGTGTTAAGGTACAGCAGGAGGTTACTCTAAGAAACTCCTCCACATGCTTAGGCAAAGGTGCAGCACCAGATAACAGGATGCGAACTCGACCTCCCAATGTTTGTTTTGTCTAACCACAAATGACACAGATTTAGATTGAACAAACAGACTCCTTGAATAGGGTCAGAAGATAAAACCTACCAACCTTTTCAAAGACAAGCCTGTCTAAAAGTGGCGCTGCCTGGGCTTGTCGCAAACCCTTCACAAGATTTCCTAGCTTGCTGTCAACAGAATCCTAGTTACTAGTTGCATGTATACTCAAGACATGAAGCATGATAAGTTATTAGAATTATAATACTTACTAGCTATAGGCAAAATCAAACAATTTCTTCCTTAAAGCACCTCCAGCTGAAATTTTATTCATTGTTCCTTCAAAAATAAGGTAAATGATTAAGACAACCATCACAAACAGAGACTTGTATAGATGAAAGTAGATTGTATTATACCAGTATATATACGGTCATAGACTCTTGGAACTCCACAAAAGATAGTAGGTTTCAATTCCTGAGCATCCTCAATCAAGAATCTGACATCCTGCAAGTAAATAAGCGAGTTAAACTTTCATTCTTAAGGGGGTATTTTAAACAAAAAGAACAATAATAAGTGCTAAAACAGAAGTATAATTCCAAAATGTGATTCTTCATCTTTACCCCTCTCCAAAATCCTATAGAAGCACCTTTGTAGATGCAATAAGTCTCAATTATTTGATCATATACATGGGCTAAAGGAAGGAAAGAGAAGTATGTATCCTCTTCTGTAGCCTGCAATAAAGAAAAATCTGTGAGATGTATTTCCTATGAGACTTGAGTCCAAAAAGATCATGTTATTTTCTTGTTGCAGAATTCTGAAAAAGTGAACAATTAAAAAAAAAAATCAATGTGTTGAGTTTTTTACCGCTTTGTCTGTAAGAAAAAGTAATTGGTCTATAGACAATACTTCAGCCATTAAAGCCGCATTAGTAATAACTACACCTTTTGGTTCTCCCGTTGTTCCACTTGTATACATGATTATGCAGATATCAGTCTTCTGTTTTGGAGGTAATCCACAGTCCGAACTTCCCTGTCAAACATCAGGTGTCAAAGTTAAAATTGTTATTTCAAATCTTTGAATCAACTGAGAAAGCAAAAAGTCTTACCAACTGAGAAAATTCCCCCCATGAAAAGCAGGACACACCCAGTTCTTCAGCTTCCTTTTTTTGCATGTCAGAAACACTTCCAAAGCTAACAATAGCTGAAAAAAAATTTTGAAAAATGATACTTCTAGTTGACACATTTAAACAGCCTTTTCAGAATTTTGAAAGAGGAAATGAATTCTTTGATCTGTTCGCTTACTTTTCAAATGTGATGAGCACTTTGGGAGGCAAGATAGAATCTAAAAAAAAAAAGGTACACCACTTGTGCTAATTAGTCATGAGGGAAGCTGTAAAAAAATGATAAAATGCACTGAACAGATAGATTGGCTTGAAAAATTAATAGATAACTCAAAGGTTGGATCAGTGGTGTAAGGTCCACTAAATTTCTATGCATGGCAGAATGTCTCATACACTCATCAAGTCGAAATTTCTTGGATCCACACCAATCACATAGCGCAAGTAGGAATTATTTTCAGACTCAATGTGATGTGGGTACACCTCGTGGGTTCAACAGAAAAGATTAATATATGTTTGTAAAATGATAACTTACAGAAGAGAGCTTGCTCTCTTGGACAAAAGCCAGTGAAACTTCAGCATGATTGATGATGAACTCCACTGCATTAGGACCTATATGATTGGCAAATTAAAGAAACCAATTAAAAGAAAATCCCTCATGCAGAAGGTGTAAATATAAAACTGAAGTGAGACGAAACTGATGAAAGGTGCAAAGAAAGCAATATATTTATATATGTATTACCAAGAGTGTCATATAAAGGTACATATGTAATGGCCTGGCTGTTACAAGCCTGAAATAAACATGACACGCAAAAACAAAAAATGCATCAGAAGTAGCCAACATGAATATGATTCAACGATTGTGTGTATTCATAATTACCTCCATTGCAGTAATCCATTCGGGGCAGTTGGAGCCGTATATACCACAACGATCTCCCTAGCAGTAATGTAAATTTTCCAAGCTCATTAGTGATATATACTTAATTATATTCAAAACCATTATCAAGGATGTAATAGGAATAAGAGCAAAGAAGTTAAATTTTGGACTAACAGGGTTGAGTCGCCGGGTTCTCATTGCTGAACCTATTCTGATTGCAGTTTCATAAACCTCTTTATAAGTTAGCCATGCATATGGGCCTGCCACCTGCAATGTTTTGTGCATTATTGAGTTCAGAACCATTCAGTATTGAGTTTCTTGCATGGAAAATAAATCTTGAACTTTGTAATAAATGTGTTGTACTACTTGCATATATATCATTTTACCTTTGAATCTGTTGCTTGACGTCTACCAAGCATTCTGTTGTTTGGGTTGTTAAGAATAGAATCGCTGCATCAAAAAAAAAAAAAAAAAATTGTCAAGATCATTGTAATTGGAGTAAAACGATCAATAATTGGCCGATTAGCTCAGTTGGTTAGAGCGTCGTGCTAATAACGCGAAGGTCGCCGGTTCGTGATCTGCATGGGCCAATAATTTTTATTTTTTCCAGATCTTGAATCCAAGTGTTCATTTTAAGTTTTCATCACATGAAACTGACTTCAGTGTTCTGTTCTTAAAGCTTTACAATACGTTACATTTTGACAACTAAACCCGGAAGAAACAACAAACTTTTTAAAACAAAAGAGAAACAAATCAAAAAGAAAATGTTGAAACTTACCTAAAGAATTGCCAAGGAGAATCAAGTTCAGCAGGCACTTCAATGAGACCATCTTTAGCATAAATGGACCTATAAACAGGTCCTGCTGATGGTTTTCCATCACTAGCAGGCCTTGATTCTTCAACCTGTACTAGATATTCCATTGGCATTATTAGAAACGAAGAAAAAAAAAAGCAAGAAACTGGGTTTCAAAGATCTTGACAGAAGAATGCTTTGGTTCTTGATCTTGAAATGTAACAATTTATGAAAGAGTGAGGACGAGAAGAGTGGTAGAAAAGGTTGCGCTGGAAGCAATAAATTCTTGAAATGTTATGACTAAGGAGGCAAGACATGTCCAAGTGTCTTGATGACTTGTACATGTGTCTTGATGAGCTTCTTTATTTATGGCTGTGCTTATGAGTCATTAAAAAGAATGGGAAAAAAAGAAAAACTGATGGATTTAGGTGAGTTACTTGCCACCACATTTATTATGGTAGATATATGACTGTAAAGTTTGGCGTATTAAGAAGATATTCGGTTAGCCAACAACTAGACCAAATGATTTAGGGTAAGACCTAAGGTCATGAGTTTAAATTGCAGGTGCTTAAAATCAAGATTTTTGATATTTGATGCACCATTAGGTAAAATATTTCACACTTTATATATAATTTACATAAATATTGTGATAGATATATATAGAATATATTTTCGGTATAATTATTAATTGTTATTTAAAAAAAATATTTCGGTTGATTTCATGCTTATTTCTTCCATCCAGGTATATAAAAAGCTTCAATTCTTTTGAATTCTTAGTTTTTAATTTTTTTGATCTATCAGTATTTAAAATTCACTAAATTCTTACTAATTAAATTCAATTCGAACACAATTATAAAAGCATTAAAAATCTCTTAATAGCTAATTGAACACAATTGTATACACTAAAATTCAAATATGAAACCTCGTTTAAACAAAAATAACTTCTATCAATTAATTCAAACAGTTATTGGTCTTAAGTTTGAATTTTTTAAATAAAAAGCTTGATTTTTTTCAAATTTTGTATATGGAGTATAAATATTGAAAAATTTTATTTGTTAGGATCATTTTAGCTTAAATATTAAATTAGTTGAAACTTTTATCAAAATTAAATAGGAAAAGTTACAAATTTAGTGTCTCAACTTTTCAGTTTTTTCTATTTGAGTGTCTAATTTTTATTTTTTTATAATTAAGTGTCTAAATTTTTGAAAAGTATACCAATATAGTGTCTCCGACTGATTTGATGCTGACTGTGTGCTAAGTCAGATTAAACATGATTCACTTTTATCATAGTTATTAATCATATTATTTGCCACATGTGTTACATTTATTCAAAGGACAAAATTATCTTTATTCAATCATCATTTATATCTGCGGCAGAAGTTAATATTGTGGTTATTTTTATTTATTCATAATCTTTAAGGTAATTTTGTTCTTTAAATAATACAATACACGTGGTACATTACATAACTAATAACTGAAATAAAAGTAAGTCTCATTTCATCTGATTCAGCATCCAGTCAACATCAAATTTGCCGAAAACATTACATTGGTATGTTTTTTAAAAGTTCAGAAACTTAGTTGCAAAAAAAAAGAGATTAGACACTCAAATAAAAAAAACTGAAAAGTTTAAAAACTAAATTTATAATTTTTCCAAATTAAATATTAAACGAAAAGAAAACGTATATGGATATACCCACTACTTCAAGCTTTTTGCTAAATTTTCCAATCTTTGCTAAATTAACCTTTAATACATTTCAATTTTTATTTTGATACCGAGTGTGTGCTTTAAACTCAGAGTGACACGAAGTCACTCAAGCTAGCAGGTGGACTTTTCAAACTGACAACATTGTACACCTCATAAAATACAAGCTGCCAATTGCGAAACTAAATAACCATTATTACTTCATCATAAAATGCCAAAAGACTGCCAATTGCAACCTTTTTTTCTGAAGTACAAAACTGCCACTCGCACTTTTATGAAGCTTTTTCAAATTTTTCTTAATTTTAATTTTAATTAAGGGATTGGCATTTTTAATTCTATAAAAGTTCTACGAAAATTTTTCTTTATAATTAAATTCTGTAAATTTTAAAAAAAATTTCATCAATTCTATCTGTTAATTAAATCAATTTTTGTTAATCAACCTTTAAAATTAAATATATTTTTTATATTTCAATTCTAAAATATTAAGATCTTTTATATTTTATGTAAATAATTTTTATTTTTAATTTTTATATTATTTAATTTTTATAATAACTATATAATTCACATAATTTTTTTAAAAAATAATTATATAACTCACTAAATATAATATTAAAAATTATAAATTACAATTAAAAAATATTTTATTGAATTATTAGTAGTATTAACAATGAAAAATAAAATTAATTAAATATTTTAATTAATACATCATATATAAATAAATATTTTTTTATATTTGAATAAATTTAATTATTTTTTGTCAACGGTATAAGAGAGCCATAAAATTTTAATTATTTCAGAATTTTGGACAGAGAGATTCATAAGAAAATAAAATTATTTGAACATATATTTTTTTATATTTTAATAATATTAAATTATTAATATATATATACATATATTTTTTAATACAGTTAATAGAGATTTTGGCATCGCATGTTTCCTTTTAAGCACCCGTTTTCTCCCAGCACAAGTGTCCATTCGAATGTGACTATGCGAGAAATTTCCGCCTCGTTGCATAACATGAAGTACTAGCCGATAAATTTGTCGTCACAAAGCTGATATTCTTCCTCAATCTACCATATATAATTATTTTTTTTCTTGAACTAATGATCTACATTAATTTTAGAAGTGTTTAAATTATTTTTAAATTAATCGATAAGATTAGATCTTCAAAATCAACTAAGACAGAAGTCATAATAATAATAATATTGTACTTTTTTTTTAATCTAAATCATCAAAATTTTAAAATTATAAAATTTTAATTAATTTAGTTCTACGGATAAAATTATAAAAATAATAAATATTTTTTAATAATTTATTTAATATAATTATATGTACAATAATCTAAATTTATAAAATTATTTAATTATATTTTTTATAAAGTGATGTGACGAGCTTTTAAACACTTTTTCTGAGATGGGTTATTGTACTTGATGCTAATTTCTTGGTACGAGAAGGGGACTAAAAATCTGAAAAGAAGGGTGAGGGAATTGTTAAAATTAGAGAAGAAAATGCGAGAAATTATGATATGGCCAAGATCAAGTTACTGTGTTGCACTGTTGCTTGTCCTGTTCAGAATAAGAGGTTTGGTGGGTTCTGAAAAACCGCAGTGCATGTGCAACAGGTACGTTTAGTACGACAAGTGCGATTAATGATCTACATCTACTTACCTGAATTAGAGGTTATTAAATATTTGAGGAAAAACCCATTATTTTCCATTATTTGAGCTAAAAATATACGAATTTTTCATATTTTATATTTAATAATTTATTTTAAAAATTTAAGTCTCTCAATTTTTAATTTTTATTTTTTTCACTTAATATTTTAAATTAAAAATATTATCGTCTTTTGTTGAGTTATAAAAATATGTCTCAATAAAAATATATCTAAATTAACTGTAAAAAATAAATAATTTACATTAATATCTTGACACAGCTAACAATCAATAGTGAAATTAAATTTAAATTATTAAACTCATAATCAATAATTAGTTGAAATGTACTTTTATAAAATTTGAATTTTTGAGTGAAAAAAGATGAAAATAAAAAAATTGAGGGGTTCAATTTTTTAAAATAAATAATTAAAAATAAAATGTGAAAAATTTATATAATTTGGAAACCAAATAATGGGTTTTGCCAATATTTGCTTGCATTACATGTCCTTTTCTCATCCTGCTCCACTCAATGGTTCAACTATCCTTTCATTTTTTTTTTCTTTTACTTAATTTTTTTGAAGTTAATTCAATGACAACGTTTGTTCTATAATATTTGTTGAAACAACATATATATATATATATATATTTGTTGTGATTTGCAAGAGGTAAGGATTCTCAAGGGAAAACTAAATTGCAGGTTATAATTTGAAATAATAAAAAATTAATTTAATGTGTCCGTGAGCACATATATAAATTATATTTTCATCTCATCATAATATAAGTGTTTTCAAAATTTATGTTATTTTTATATTCTTTTATTATAAAATTAGTGTTGATAAAATATAACAATTGAATTAACAGTTTTATAGAGGATTACTACTTTCTCGTACTACTAACTCTGATTTATAGTGAGTAGTTTTTAAACTACTAAAAAAAATATAACATATTTCTCTCAGTAAATAGAGCGTATAATTTAAATTTTTATCCTTTTCAGTGCTACAAACAGTGATGATTAAATTAATTATTCAATGTTAATATGTATTTTATATTAAAAGTTAAATTTAGAAAATTTATCTTTTAGATTATAAAATTTACAATTTAAGTTATAAGAAACAAAAAAAATCCCCAATTAGGATTGAGACGTATATACGAATTCAAGTACCTTTAAAAATGTAAGAGATTAAAAAGATGTCGAATAATATGTATAGTATGCATGTAGCTAGTTAAAAATCTTTCATAATTTTATTATAATGTGTTTTGCACAAAAGACAATAATTGTAGATAGTACCAATTCAAAGGATGTAGAGTAGAACTTTTTTTTTTTTTTTATTATTATTATTATCAAGAGAAAGAATCAAAATTGTATCAAAAATACATAACCCAATTCATATAAAATATTTGGTAAAAAAATTAATATAAAATAAGAATGAATCTTTGTTTTGAGTTCATTTATTGGATGTGGATGTGAACCAAAACTGAAGAATTAATGCAATGGTAGATCTTGTTGAAAATCTCGGTAGCAGTTTCAAAATTGAAGTCGAATTCAAAAGCGCAAAACTTATTATTTTAATTAGGGATAAGGTTCATTTTTGCTCCTAATATTTTGCCCGAGGTTCAAATAAGTTTCTGATCGAATTTTAGGTACAAAAATACTAGGGTTTTTAGATTTTGAACTTTTTAAGCCCCCCTTAATAGAAGTTTATTTTAAAAAAAGTGACAACCGTCAGAGAGGATACTGACGTAGCGGACATGTGAAAAAAACTGACCCCACACGAGCCACGTCAGAAAGCTGTTTCTTTTTGGGTGAAAATTTTTGGCGGTACTTGCATTAATTTTTCAACCACCACTCTACACCATCACACTGCAAGTTTGAAGGGAGATAAAAAAAATCCCTATTTTCTCTCAACTTTAACCATAAATAACCATCGATTTACATAAGCTCATAAGGTTTGAAATAAAATTTTGAGTTTGTCAAAGGATATAAGTGACCATCGGAAGCTTGGTGTAACTGTAGGTGGTCCAAGAAAGAGGAGGTAAGCATTTCAATTTTTCTTTGATTTGCATGTTAATATTGTGTTTTTAAAATGGCGTTTTCCCTCAAGGGTAATAAATGTTTTTACTTATTTGTTGTTTTCTGGTCTTGTTAGTGATTGCAACTGTTGTTAATCTTGTGTTTCATTTTGAGGGTAGATGGAAGTATGAGAATGATTTACTTGAATACATTGATGGGGATATTGACATTTTTTATGGATTTGATGTTGATTATCTATGTTACAGTGATATGTTACATAGATATAAACACTTATATAGGTTTAAATCAATAAAGAAGATATTTTTTTGTGAACCGGGAAAAGAAATGAAAGATGGTCTACTTTTAATACATGATGATGAAACAGTTAGAAGGGTGTTAAATTACAATAACAGAAACTTATGGGTGGCATAAATTGACTTTTTTGCTGATTATGAGGTTGATGAGCCATTGTTTGCTCATCGTGTTTTAGAGATAAGATGGGAAGAAGCTGAAAAATTTGATATTAATGTTAATAGGAATGAGAATGGTTATTTCAAAAATGCTGCTAATTTAGAAGGAGACTTAGATTATAATATGGATTTAGACAGAAATGATGGAGGTAATTTTGAAGCAGATGAAGAGCATGGGGTTGATGCTCAGGGTGATGGTGGTTAGAACATTGATATTGGTACTCAAGGTTCACATGCTAATGTACACAATGCTATGGGTTCTAATATAATAGATGAGACACCTGATGATAGAGCTCCACATAATGTTGAAACAGCAGCCCAGGGAGGGGGTCCAAGCATAGATTTAGGTAGTGGACATGTACAATATACATATATGGCACCAGAAGGGTATGTCAGCGAAGAAGAAGTTGATGATGAAAGTGTAGAACCTGAGGATGATGAACAAAGTTCAATAGATTTTGATGGTAAACAAGACCATACAACTGCACCTTCAGAGAGGGTTAGATATGATGGGACCGATGTGGGTGGTCATTTTATGCTTTGAATGACATTTGCAAATACTAAAGAAGCAAGGGCTGCCATCTCGAAGTATGTAGTTTGTTTTGGCTACAAGCTAAAGTTGAATCCTATTGAGCTTTCAAGAATTGTTGCATTATTGCAAAATGTAAGAATGAAACTTGTTGTCCATTTATGCTGAGGATCTCGAAGAATGGCAGAAATCCTGGACTTTCAATTAAAACTTTGAAGGCAGATCATGCTTGCTTCAGACATTATATGATACCAAGTGTAAGTGCCAAATTCCTTGTGAGACACTTTAAGGCAAAAATTTACAGTAATCCAGCATTCAAGATCAAGGACATGCAGACAGAAGTTGAAGAAGTTATGAAGATCAATGCCAGTTTTCAGAAGTGTAAACGAGCTAAAAGGATGATTATACAAAAAATGGATGACAGCTATAGGATACAATTCCAGCAACTAGAGGCATATGCACATGCCTCGAAAATAAGCAACCTAGGGACCTTAGCAAAGATAGAATTATGCAAGGAAGAACTCCAAGATGGTAGAAGGGTATTCATAAGGATATTTATCTACTTCAATGCTTTGAGAAATGGGTGGAAATAAGGTTGTAAGCCCATCATAGGCCTTGATGGATGCTTCCTCAAGGGTGTATGCAAAGGCCAATTGTTGAGTGCTATGGGCCTAGATGGTGATGATCAAATGCTACCTATAGCTTAGGCAATTGTGGACAAGGAAAACAAAAATAATTGGCGATGGTTCATAGCATGGTTACATCAAGAGCTAGGACTTGGAGATGGTTCACAGTTGACTATAATTAGTGATATGCAAAAGCTATTTTTTTGTTACTTAATTCTGAATATTTTCTTATAATTATTTAATGAACTTGTGGTGTGATGCAAAAAATCAAATGTAATGTGGTTTGTGTAGGGATTAATTGATGCTGTTAAGGTTCTATTACTAGAAGCCGACCACAGGTGGTGTGTAAGACACATATACACATTCTGGAGCAAAAAACATTCAGGTGGAGAATTAAAGAAGAAATGGTTTTTTTGTGCTTGGAGCACACTTGAAGAAGAGTTTAAAGATAACTTAGAGAAGTTGGGAGAATTGTCACAGAAGGCAGCTGAGGGAGTTGTTTACTATCCACCACAGATATGGTATAGAGCCTACTTTAGCTCGAGATGAAAATCAATGTTTATTGACAATAATTTCATAGAGTCTTTCAACTCCTGGATTCTAGCTACGAGATAGAAGCCCATTATTAGCATGTTGGAGGGCATTAGGCTCCTAGTAATGAATATGATTAAAGAAAATAAGAAAGTAGCAGATAGATGGATAAATGAATGGAGCCCTTCTTGTATGCATTTGTATCAAGATTGGAAGGAAAATTGATATGGATGTAAGTAGTCTTCAATGGTGTTAATGGTTATGAGTTTAGGGAAGGGTAGGATAATCACACAGTGCTTTTAGATAAGGAGATGTGTACTTGTACAGCATGAGAACTCACAGGAATCCCATGCTCTCATGCTATTTATGCCCTATATCACTCAAAGATTGAGCCTTTGATTAAGATATCTAAGTGGTACCATAAGTCCACATATTTGGCAATATATGAGACACCAATCCAACTAGTTCTAGGCCTAAGATTTTATAAGCTGGATAAATTTTAGCCCATTGAACCTCCACCCTTGCCAAAATTGGCTGGCATACTAAGAAAATAAAGGGTTCAAGCTCCTCATGAACCCTCAAATCTTGGATAAAAAGATGACAAGTTGTTAAGGAAAGGAGTAACTAAGTTGTGTGGGCTGTGCCACAAAAAAGGCACAATAGAAAGACTTGTCCTAATAAAGGAAATCAGGTATTAAATGCTTTGCACTTATGGATTTCTTTTTCTTTTTCATAAGCTGATTGTTGATGTCTATGAATCAATTAGTTTCTCTTGTCTATTTTAGTAAATTAAGCATGTAAATTAGGCTTTAAGTGGAAATCAGGGAGTTGGTTCAGGTCAGGGAGGTGTTTCAGGTCAGGCAGGTGGTTCATGCCAGGTAGGTGTTTCAGGCCATAAAGGTGTATTAGGTCATGGAGTTGGTTTAGGTTAGGCATGTGTTGAAGGCCATTGAGTTGTATAAGGCCATGGAGTTGACAAGGGTAAGCAGTCAGTATTTAGAGGGGGGTCGATCATCAGCCATACGAGGGAGAGGTGGTCAACGTGGGCATGGACTTTATCTTAATGAGAGGATAGATTCTTCAACCTTAAATGTGAGTTGGCTATCATGGATGTGTTATCTTGTTGTGTTAGTATAGTGAGAAAATGGTAACTTGCAATTGATGTCTTATGTTATTGTTGCAATTAATTTTTTCTTCATTATTTCTTTAGCTTGGACAGACAACAGAGATGGTTATTTCCTCAGGTGTGAGCATCGGTGAGTTAACCATATCAGCTGATCCATAGACAAAGTTTCCAATCCCTAATGAAAGAAAATTAAAGAGGAAAAAGGTCACTAAGGTCACTACTGTTAGGAAGATCAAGTTCAGTGGAGATGACTCATGTGTTTCACAGCCAATTGATCTCCCATACTAGGCACCCGGTTTGAAATGGCAAGGTGGATCTGCTATAACAACTAGACAGCTGCAGGCAGAGACTGAAAGGAGATAGAGCAAAAGGCCGAAATCTGGTGACTAGGGGTTGAAGGACTAAGAGACAACTCTGTATTTTGGAGCTAAAATAAGTTATTTTTATTTTTTTTGCTGCTTATAGACAGTTTAAGAGTGCAAAACTAATGAATTTTACTTGCACATATTTTGCTTAGGTTAGCTTTTGGCTATACAACAAATGTCCAAAATTTTAAGATGAGCCGTTTGTGTTTCAAAATCTGGACATATTTGGTACTGTGAAGCTGATTTGGTTATAGTATCAAATTCATTTTTGTTCATTTACTGATAGTTGTTAATTTCAGGTGAACTATTGCCAACAGAAATTCATTTATTTGGAGTTATCTGTATTGCAATTTTTTTTTCATACAACATATCAATTATTAATTAGGTGATGTATTGCATAACAAAAACGTTGAAGTTCTTACATTACTTAAACTACCAACTAGAGGCATACACTAAACTACCACTTTACATAAGCTAACAAACCCGTATGACATGAGCTAACAAACCATAAACATAACTAAAAACATACACTATGATAGAAGAAGCGCAAAAATTGCCATTCTCATATTCTTTTTACTTCTAATTGATTCTTCATGGCTTGCTTTTTTTAGTCTTCTTAACTCATGCTAAACTTCTGCAATTACAAAATCAACCTCTGTTTCACTTGAACCTCCCCTGCTTCTCTTCATTGCCTTTAGTTGACTATTTTCAGCTTTAAAAATTTTTTTCTCAATCTTTAAATGGTTAACAATATCCTACCATTCATTGCCTCGTCATGCCACTGAAAAAAACCACAACTATTTCCCTGACAACAAATCATCATTTTAATGCATCACTTCCCAAGTTTTTTTACCAAAACAAATACAATAATCCAAAGACAATAAAACTTACCTCATAATTTTGATAGCCATAAAACCTTCGCTCAAGGTTATTCTCAGTCCATGATGTCCATCTGGGTGCTTTAACTCGACAATGGCAGTGCACTGGAGGTCCCCCATAATCCATCTCAACATTATTTCGCCTTGACCTTGTCGATCTTGATGAAAATGACACAGATGAAGCCATTGTTGCTTCATAGCTTCCTTTGTTAGAGCTTTCTTCGTCTTTTTTTTTCTTTTGTTTAATGGCTTTTTACTCCACCATTAGTGAACTCATCGACCTCTCCCTTTTATATTGACAAGGGAGACACAAGGTAACAGACATGTCATCATTCACGCTAATGAAAGCCACTGCCGTTTGTCCACTTTGGCACAGGGGGGCTTAAAAAGTCCAAAGTCCAAAAACCCTAGTATTTTTGTACCTAAAATTCGATTAGAGGCTTATTTGAGCACCGGGTAAAACATTAGGGGCAAAAATGAACCTTATCCTTTTTAATTATTGCATGCATATTTTAATTAATAAATTTTTTTATATTCGTATTTTTTTATTCGTACTATATAAACAATTCAGTTTAAAAGATAGATGCTTCAATTAGAACTTATTTTCTCGTAGTCGCATTTTCATTTCCTATATTCCTGTATCCATATCCATGTAACATAAATTTTAATAAAACAAAAATTTAATTTTTTTTATTGTTATAAATAGGGTGGCAAATTTGAACCCAAGTCTTCAAATAATATCATGAAAATTTAGTTATTCGACTAACCCTTTGGTTCAGTTTCATTAGAGTGTGTTTGAATATAAATATTTGATTTGAAATCTTAAATTTCAAATATAACGATTTCAAATAACATATAGTTATGTCATTTTGAATTCTTATTAAATAAGCTTTTAAATTGGGTTAAATATGTTCAAAGTCATCAAATTATGCTCTTGTTGCAGTTTAGGTATTAAACTTTAATTTGTTTCCTTTTGATAACTCATCTTTAATTTTGTTTCAAAAAGGGTACTGTCCAGAATTTTTAGTCCTTCAATTTTAATTTTTTTTAATTTAGTCCAAAATTACAAAGAATTTTAAAAATTCATTTCATCAGCTTTTCTCAAGCTCTGATACCAGTCTATGTGAGTGTGTGCTTTTATTAGGCAGAACCAAAGAGCTACTCAAGGATCAATAATGATGAGATATTGAATTTATAAGTTCTTTCAACTTCTCAAACTTGTTAAAGTATCAAGAGCTAACAATAAGACTCAAAGATAATTTAGAGCTAAGGAGATGATCTTAAAATATAATAATTATATTAATAATACACAACGTTCTATTATATTCAATACAATTACAATGCTGGTTATGATCTCTTAAATGAGCATTAAATTCTTATTAACCAATTTCAAATAATTCTTGTCTTAAATTTATTAAATTATTAGTATTAGACTGGTCAAATAAACAAACAAACAAAAATACTAAACAAGATTTTCTACAGTAGATGGCATGAAGTAAACAAAAATATAGAACCTATGGACTTATTTAAAAAAAAGTTCAGGTTCGGACTAAACTGATAATTTTAAATTCTTTATGGATTAGAAAAAGTTTTGGGTAACCATTTTGAAATTAAATAAAAATACAATACTAAACAAATACAAATTGAAGTTTGAAATTAACCAAAATTAAACGAGACTAACGTTTGGTACCCTCCTAAATAATTAACCCCGAAAATTCATTGTAAATTTAGTTAAAAAAAAATTATTGTGAATTTGTTTTCAAATTCTCATATATGCAAATCCATTATACTCAAATCCCTTGCATCAAAAAATATTTATTTCAAACATTATATTTGGTTCAATTCCATTAAAAAATTCATTTTATTTCCAAATAAATTCCAAATAGAATTCATTTCCAAATGAATTTTTATTAATGAAATGTGTTTAGTTCAAAATAATAGTTTGTGGAATTCATTTCAAATAAATTATGTATTTTGTTATATTGCATTTGGTATAAATCTAGAATTGAACTTAATTTTAAATTTTGGTAAAAAAATACCCTTTTAACTAGAAAGATATTTTTGAAAATAAAAATAAAGAGGGGATATTTTAGTCATTTAGAAATATAGACTTAAAAATGGTGGAATTCATTTGAAAATTCCAATTATTTTGTTAGAATTTGATCTAGTTATAACTAATTTCATAAATTTAAAAATTTGAAAATTTGAAGATTGAAGCATGAAGGACATGGGCTTTGTGGGACCAAAATATACTTGGAGGCGAGGTATGACCGAGGAGAGATTACACAGATTTTTATGCAATGGGAATTGGTACAATATTCATCCGGACTCAAGGGTGAAGCATTTGGCTAGAATTAATTCTAACCATCATCCTATACTTTTGAGTTTTAATAATAAAAATGTTGAATCGCCTTCAAAACCTTTTGATTTCTTGTGCCATGGGTTACACACCCTCAATGGAATGAATTAATTCAAAATTTGTGAAGGAGAGATCTTATGGTGCCAGACAATTTAGACATGCTTCGTGAAGAACTTTTAAAGTGGAATAAAACATCCTTCAACAATATATTCAATAACAAGAAAAAGTTGTTGGTGAGATTATTGGGTG
Organism: Mallotus repandus; assembly: GCA_949671775.1. Taxonomy (NCBI): domain Eukaryota; kingdom Viridiplantae; phylum Streptophyta; class Magnoliopsida; order Malpighiales; family Euphorbiaceae; genus Mallotus; species Mallotus repandus. Next base: position 20,243 of record CATIWM010288942.1, read on the forward strand.
TCCAAGAAGCACAGGAGAAAAAGGACTCTAGTTGCCTAAAAAAGTTAGAATCCAATCTAAGAGAAGAGTATAATTGCACTCTTATCCAAGAAGAGCTTTATTGGAGGTAGAAGTCTTCATCGGATTGGATTAACTTTGGTGACCACAACACAACCTATTTCCATGCTAAAACTAGATCCAAAAGGAAACAGGAAAAGATTACTCTTCTTAAACTCAATTTGGGGGAGTGGTGCAGTGATGATAATATCCTCCAACATGATGCTATTTCATTCTTTAAATATTTATATGCTGAAGAAAATTTTCATCGACCTTCTTACAACTTGAGAGGCTAATTCCCAAAGCTGGATGAGGAAGAGTACAAGGCCTTGCTGAAGAGTGTTATAAAAGATGAAGTCAAAGGTGCACTTTTTGAAATGAACCCGTCTAAGGCTCTAGGAGTGGATGGATTCCAAGCATTCTTTTTCCAGAAGCATTGGGTTATTGTAGGGGACTCTCTTTTCGCTATGGTCAAAGGATTTTTCAAAAGAGGGTCTTTTGATGCTCCTCTTAGCAGAACCAATATTGTATTGATTCTTAAAATCCAAAACCCGGAGACTTGGAGTCATTTTCGTCCTATTAGCTTGTGTAACATTACTTACAAGCTCATCACCAAAGTCATTACCAATCGTTTAAAGCCATTAATATTGAAACTTGTCAATCCTTTGCAATCTAACTTTATAAAGGGGAGACATATAACTGATAATATGGTGGTGGCACAGGAAATCATTCACTCTATGGGACTGAAAAAGGGCAAGGAAGGTTTTATAATGGTGAAGGTTGATTTATCTAAGGCCTATTCTGGAAACACTCACTAATGTTGGGCTACCACATGCATTTGTTCATCTTATAATGAAGTGTATTACTTCAATGGTAATGCAAATCTTTTAGAATGGTATTCTCTCTGACAGTTTCACTCTATCGCGAGGGATCAAACAAGGGGATCCCATGTCCTTGTATATTTTTATTCTGGTAATGGAGAGGTTAGCACATGCCATTGAAGGTGAAACCCATAATGGCAATTGGACTCCATTTAAAACTGGTTGTAATGGCCCTTCCATCAGCCATTTATTCCTTACAGATGACTTGATGTTATTTGCCAAGGCTAATATCAAGAATTCCATTAGCATTAATAAATTCCTTGCTTGTTTTTGTAACTCTTCAGGTTAAGTTGTAAGCATGGACAAATCTCTTCTTTTTTTTTTTAGCAATACTGATTCTTCCGTTAAGCAACAAATATTAGACGAGTTAGGATTTATAGTCACCAATAATTTGGGCAGATATCTAGGTGTTCCCATTTTTCATGGCAGAAGGATAAATTCTATCTACAACTCAATTCTAGAAAGGATGAACAAATGACTTTTAAGTTGGGAGGCTTCAAAATTATCTATGGCGAGAAGAGCAACTTTGGTGAAAAATGTTACCTCGGCCATTCCAAGCTATATGATGCAAACTCATCTATTGCGGAGTAATGTATGTGAACAGATTGATAAATTATCTCATAATTTCTTTTGGGGATCCACTCAAAGTCAGTGGAAAACTAGTCTTGTTAAGTGGATAAGTGTTTGCCAAGAGAAAGAATGTGGCAGTCTGGGTATCAAAAGTGTTAGGCTTTACAATTTGGCGTTCTTAACGAAACTCGAGTGTAGTGTCCTTTTGAACTCAAATGATCTTTGGGTTTCAATAATTCAAGGGAAATATCTCTCTTGGCTGTAAGAATTAGTTCAAAAAGGTGGTAGCAAAGGTTTTAACATTTGGAACAGCATTTGTAAAGCATGGCAGGCGACTAAAAACAAATTGGCTTAGAGCCTAAGGAAACGGCAAGAGGGTTAACTTCCGGTATAATAACTGGGCTAGCTTAGAGAAACCTCTTATTGATACGGTGATTGATAAAATTGGTGGAGTTAAAAACTTTGCAAGTTCACCATTTTGTTGATACAAATGGGAATTGGAATTGGCAAAAATTCCAACGATATCTGCCCCCCTTACCTCTTCTTCATATCGTAGCCATAAAACCTCCTAGACCATCTGATGGGATGGATGTTCCTTTTTGGATTCACTCACCAAGTGGAAGATTTATAGTTAAAACAACCTATAGTGCTTTAATCTCCAATCTTTCAGATCCTCTTGATCCCAAATAGACAGTGGTATGGAGCTAGAAGGGGCCAAAATGCATTCGTATTTTTTATGGCTCTGTTTACATGGGAAATTACTCACTAATATAGAGAGATCTCGATGACATATTTTAGATTATGATCACTATGAAATTTGTGGTTTAGCTCAGGAATCTCTTTTTCATACCCTTAGAGATTGTCCTGTAGCTGAGACGCTCTGGATTTGCTTGGTTCCTGCTTCTGTCTTAATCCAATTTTTTTCTATGAGCATCGAGGAATGGTTGCTGTGTAATTTAAAAAGTAGCCTACATATTAATAGCAAACTGGATTGGTCAGTGATCTTTGGTACTGCCTGCTGGATTCTATGGCAATATAGAAACAAAAGTTTATTTGATGAAATATACAAAGAACCATAGGACTTACATGGTCTTATTATTTCTAAGGTAAGGACCTTTAGTGCATCTACTATTTAGATTGTAGGTCCTCTCAGTGGGATTAAACAGCAGTATGATATCAGTTGGAGGCCTCCTAGCTACCCGTGGATTAAGATTAACATTGATGGCTGCCTCAAGCATTCCTTGAAGAAGGCTGGTGCTGGTGGAGTAATACGAAATCATCTAGGTGGATAGCTTGGTGGTTTTACAGCAAATTTAGGGACTTGTAGTGTCCTATCTGCTGAGTGTCGGGGTATAATTCATGGTTTGAGACTTGCTTGGGAATTAGGTTTCAGACAGGTCACTCTTAAGACTAATAATAAATATGTAGTGGACTACCTCAGAAGATCAACTGATTGCCCTCTCAAAGACATGGCTTTGTTCCAAGAGATTAGGAGACTTATTGCTAGAGAGTGGAGAATTAAAATTAATAATGTTTTACGAGAAGGCAACCGATGTGCAGACTTCTTGGTGAATCATGCTCTTTTTCTACCTATTGGCTTTGCTAACATTCTAAATCCTCTGGTTGCTATGTTGGAGCTATTTTTTCCGGATTAAATAGGAGTTTCCACTCCCAGAACTCGAATTTTGTAGTTTTTTTAGCCTTTGCTTTCCTTTCTTATATAAAAAAAATTTGAAATTGCAAATGAATTTCAGAACATTTTCATGAATTTTAAATAGAATTCAGGGAAAATTACAGTAAAATACCCTGTAGTTTGAGCCCTAATCACTTTCTGACTTGTGGTTTGAACCCTAACAAAGTGGTACCCTAAGCTTTAAACCGTTACCAAAAATTAGAAAATCTATTGACACTGTTAATAAAGCTGACTTAGCAGAGGGTATTATTGTCTCATCACATAAATTTTTCAAATGTGGCAGACAAAGACAAATCCTTAATTTCCACACTCTCCACTTCTCCTCCACCGAATTCTGTCTCCTCCAGCTCTACCCTTTCCCTCCTCTGACCCCTGTGCCGCAATCCGTCTCCTCTGCGCTACTCATCAGCTTTAAGGTGGAGGTAGACTTGCTGGATTATTAACCAACTGCCATAAATTCATCACCTTTACCAATGATGATGACATGCTTGTGAGAATCCGACAGGAAGCCAGAGTTATAGCCGCTGCAAGAAGATCAAGAGACAGAAAGGATAACCTAGAAAATGACAACATTTTATTTGAGGAAGACGAGGCAGTGTTGTGCACGATGCCATTTAGGATTATGTACCAACTGTGACAATTTCAACGCAAATGTTGTTATGGATGGCAGAACTATCAATTTAAGATTATAGGATACTACTGGTAATTTGAAATATTAGTAAAGTTTTCTGATTCATCTGTTATTAGTAGTTTTCATTCTCAATTCAGCGGCAGAGTTAGCGTTTTGATTTTTGAAACAAGATAAGGATTTGAGACCTTCCATGGATAAAGTCTTGGAGGAAGAGGAATAATATGGTGTTTAACAATGAGCCTCCGCGACACTTCAATTTTGAAGCTGCCATTATGGCACAAGTCCACTCTTTCAAATAGGCTAAGTTGGCGATGGATATTACTAATGGGTTAACCAATTCTAGCAGGGATCTGCTGATTGGTTGGCAACCTCCTAGAAGTCTGATCCATGATGAAAATGGGAGATAGATTATTGGTTTTCTTACGAATCTAGGACTTGCAATAGAGGCCTGAGGTGCTATTCATGGTCTTCGTACAACTTAGGATCTTGGATTCTCTAAAGTCATCCTGGAGGTTGATAATCAATGTTTGGCAAACATGCTTCTAAATAATGTTGATTGTCCATTTCGTAAGCTTTCATTGGTTCAAGAGCTCAAACAAATGTTACACAGGAATTGGGAGGTAAAGGTTGTTCATGTTCTCAGAGAAGCTAACAAGTGTGCTGATCATCTCGCAAGCTTGGCTTTCAATTGCCCTATTAGTGTGCAGGTCACTCATGCTCCTCTGGATAGTATTAAACAGCTTTTGTTCTACGATCAAGTGGGTGTAGCTTCCCATGTGGTTGTTAGTCTAGCCTCCTCTAGCTCCCTTCTAATGTAAAAAAAAAAAAATAGTATTAAATGGAAATTATTAACACAAATTCATAGCTTCTCATCTTATATTCTCTTCTTATTCATACTTCATAGTGAAGTTTTAAGGCACATCATTGGCAAGTTAATGTTTAAAGGAGTGTATATAGTAAGTTTTGAATTCAGAATCATGAATATCCTAGCCCTTTTGCTCTATATTCAAACTCAAAAATTTGTGCTCCAGAATTGAAATAATAATAATACTAATAATGGGAACAATGAGCTAAAGATTGGTGGAGGATATAAAAAATCATGAGCCAAGTAGAGCTTAATTGACTCGGTCATAATAAAATGGTAACAGTAACGATAATAAGATACTGAATGCTGAGAAGAAAGGGAAGAAAATGAATTTATCGATCCCTCACAGGTCACTCCTGCACTTTTTTTTTGTACATCCACGACACACATAGCTTGAGAGCAAAATTAAATAGAAAGAGTGGGGATATGGACGAAAGAAATGTTCATCAATCTTTTAAGGTAAAATGCTAATGCAAGCTTCGTGGACGTAAAATCCTCCTTATGGGTTTGGTTGTATAAGTGGTGTAAGTGGTGAAGATGGCGGGAACTCAATACTTTATGTGGGTTATTGAATTTCACTCATGGTTTATGGTCATGTTGTGGAAGTGATTGAATCATCTGGGTTATGATCACGGTGGTAGGTGGACGAGGAGAGGTAAAAGAAAGTGGTGATTTGAATGATATTTTATTTATTTAATATTTAAATATTTAATTAATATATAATTTATAATTACCATATAATTTAATTGATATATATATATATATATATATATATATATATAAAATTAAAATATTGATTATATTAATTATATTATTTAAGTAAGACAGAAATGACACTAGCTAATGTAAGTGGGCCAAGAGTTTCAGACATTAAGTGGACAGACCTTTTTACCTTTTGCCACGTCAACATTTATAATGATGTTAGCTGATTTACCGTGATTTGTTAACAGAATGAAACTTAGGGTACTAAGTTATTAGGGTTCAAACCATAAGTCAAAAGGTGATTAGGGCTCAAATCACATGGTAGTTTTTTGTAATTTTTCGTAGAATTAATTTAAAATTCATTTAAATTAAACTCATTTTATCAATAAGAATGAATTTAGCGTTAAATAATTTCACAAAATTAAAAAGTTAGAATTGAAAATAAATTTTATAAAACTTTCGTTTAAACCAAATATAATCACTTAAATTTATAAATAAATTTCATAAATTTTTTTATAGAACTTATTTATATCAAACACACTCTAACTATCACCGACAAAACTTAATCATTATCAAACTCAAAATGATAAAGATATATTTTTCTCTTAATATTTACTTTGAGGCTCATATAAGCCCCCAACTAATGTTTTTGTGTAATTTAAGCCTTTATATTGGCGGTAGTATATTTTCAAACATACTGATGTTATCTTATTAGTGAATGGGAGCCAAATGATTGGCAAAAAAAAAAAACTTTTGAACCAATTGGCTAAGGCTCGAAAATGAAAAAATAATAAAAAAAGTAAATAACAATATGAGATTCAATATATAAACTTTCTATCTCAACCTATCACAATCAACTGAGATTTTTATCTATAAAATATATTACATCTGATGATGAGATTTATAATATATTATAAAAATATTTTATATTTCACCAATAAAAATAAGACACATATTTTTATATTACAAATCTCACGTGAATATAATATATCAAAATTAAATAAAAATTGCCCCACAATTAAAATCAAATTATAATTCTTTTTCCTTTTATTGAATGAATCAATATAAAGAATTCAGCTATATCTTCTACTCACTATTAAAATTGAAATCAGACATTATTTTTATTTTGATTTGATTCAATTTCAGTTTCAATTGTATAATTATATTGGCGGAACTGGAAGAAAATTTCAAACCTCCAGTGGTGTAAAAATGGCCAATCACACTGGTGGACTTTAGTTTCAATTTCAATTATTCGTAATTAGGATGTGCATCGGACAGGTTGGGTCGGGTCGGGTGCAAATCTGGAAATATTGAGTGGGTTTTGAGGGTGAAAAATGGACACCGAACCGACACCAAATTTGAATATAAAATAACGGGTCAGAATCTCAAAATTATTGGGTTAAATCGGATAAATCATGTCAGAACTCAATGTGAACTGTGGGCTGAAATTGTTTGAGCCCAATACACTAAAATTAAATAAAATATATCTTTTAGGTCGAAGCCCAAATGTTAGCAAGGCCTATTACATATATCCTTTACAAAATAATAGCCCAAATAATCTATATAACTAAATTTGGGCTTCAATGATCACTTAAAACATTTACATGTAATATATTTTTTTTTCTAACTTAAACTTTACATGTTCATTTACATGTAGTAAAAAACTAACTCTATATGTCCAAAAAAATTTCCTTCTTAGTGATCAGTGTATATATCCAATATTGAACCCAACAACATCGGAAAACCATTGCAGGTCCTACAAAAATAGAAACCCAAAAAATAAAAACTATTCCTGTAAAAACACATAACTTGAATGAAACTCAATTTCAAAAGAAATAAAGCAAAAAATATATAAAGGATGTCTTGGCTGAGACTCAATTGTTTATTTTAATTCATTTAAGACACAAGGCCACATTTTAATGGCTGCAATGAAATGCCTTCCAAAAAAAATGTAGCACAAGTGAACTCACTTTGAAATAATCATAAACAAGGTGGAAGCATTCATCATATGCAAGCAAAAATAAGGCAGTAAGCTGGTAAAAACTCATCAAGAAGTAAGCAAAAATAAGGCAGTACTGAAATCATTGCCTCAGCCAAGTATATAAGAGAAAACAAGGCACCAAAATGGCAAAAACAAGGCAGTTAGCTAGCAGACACAAGTCAGGAAGCAAGCAAGAGACTTTCTGTCTAAGACAAGTAAAGGAGTCAAATGAAGAGGCATCATAAGTAGAACAAATAAAGAATGCATATAGCAAATTAATGAAAACTAGCTAGGCTCAGAAACATTTAATATAATTTAGTTAAAGAATGCGACATCATTTCTGGCTATATTACTATGCCACCCTAGAGAATGCTACTAAGCATTCCTTTCCCTCATTGTTGTGGAAGCCTCATCAATGCCTGAACAGAACAATACACAATCAGGTTCAAAAAATTGTAGAATGAAGTTAAATTATAAATAATTAGAAATTAGCAACAGAGTTTCAGAGTTGTTACTGCCAATATGTTCAAGTAATGCTAGCATGCCACTCTAATACATAACATGCTACTCATATGTAATTAGATGGCACCTGAAGTAGGGAGTAAAGGACCAACACCAACTGGTGGTAGTTCTGTTACAAATAAATAAAAAAATAATTAGTCAAAATGGCTCCTAAACAGAAATTAATGCAATTAAAACAATGATAAGTATAAATAGACTTGCCTGTTTTAAAGTTATCTATTTCACTGATTTCTTCCTCAACAAATATGTCAATTGAACTCAATTTGAGCTAATCTTGTGTAATGCTTCTACAATCTTAGGAGTTAGAGAACTCCTAAATGCATTAAGCACTCGACCTCTAGTGCTAAAACAAGATTTAGTAGCCATTGTCGATATCAGAACTGCTAACATATCACGAGCCATTCTAGAGAGCAAAGGGAACCTTTCAGAATTGACTTTTCACCATCTCAAAAGATCAAAGTCCCCCTCTTTTTCTAAAGTAGACTCATTAAGATAAATTTCAAGGTTTGACTTCTTGCTTCCACCATATGCAGTGTCTGCTTTATGCTTCTTGAATCAAAATTTTAGTACCGACACAGGTTTAGAAGAAATTGTAGAAGCATAAACAGATTCAGATTGTCCAAAAGTAGTAGATTAAGAAGCTTCCACAGATTGTTCATATGCAGACATATAATCCTCAAATAATTCAAACAGATTGTTCTTAACAACAACAAACATGCTTCCACCAAAATCAGGACCATACATTTATTTCAATGAAAAAGACAAGTATTCTCCTTTCTCACGAGGATCTAAAACATATGTAATGAATATTAAATTATTCATCTTTTCAGGATCCCCCCAGTATTTATCAAATTTTTGTTTCATATCAGCCCCTATATTTCTTACATGTAAGTCATCAGACAGCCTCCAATCATTTAGAATGCATAACATATCGGATATTTCAGAAAACATAGTATTCGAAGTCACATAAAGAGAACCAGAAATTCTCTCTATCATGTTAAAGAACACCTCAAGTAACTCCACCAATTTTTTCACAGAAATCGAATAAAAACAATTAGGCATATCATCTTTCAAATCAGCTCTAAAAGATGACGCGGATTCATCAAACTAAACAAATGTTTTTTCATAAACAGAAGCAGTTTTTAGCATCAAGTATGTAAAGTTCCACATTGTTGGAACATCAAGAGAAAGACAAGCTTTTGAATCAATGCCAACTAACTCAACAACCTCCCTAAATTTTCTAAGTCTTGTTGGTGAGTTTCTGATGTATCTAACACATTCCCTAACTTTTTTAATAGATTCAGAAACATCTTTTAGTCCATCTTGCACAATTAAGTTCAAAATGTGTGCAATGCACCTTATATGTAAATATTTGCATCTAACAACACTCACACACCAAGTTAAGAATTTGTTTTTTAAATAACCCATAGTAGTGTTGTTAGAAGAAGCATTGTCAACATTGATAGAGAAGATATTTCAAAGCCCCCACTTAAACAAACAGTTTTCCAAAGCTTTTGCCTTTGTGAGATGAAACATGCATAAAGGATATAATTTTTTTATGTATCTTTAATTGGTCATCTATAAAGTGAGTCGTTATGCACATATAATTAATATGCTGAATAGAGGTCCATGCATCAGTTGTAATGCTCACCCTTTGACAATGATCCTTAAAGAAATTCTTTTAGGACTGCCTCTTATTAATGTAAACATCATAATAGTCCTTAGTCAATGTCCATCTACTAGGTAATTTAAACCTTGGACATGCTGCTGCTAAATTTTTTTTGAAACCCTCCCTTTGCACAAATTTAAAAGGCAGCTCATCCAGAATGAGCATATATGCAAAAGACTTTCTAATTGCCTCTTGATCGAATTTTCAAGTGCCCAAGGATCCTAGGGATTCATTGTTTTGAGCTTCCACATTATTAGAGACAGGTTGCAATGTCAAAATGCATCTCCACAAAGTGTGCCCAAGCTTTAGATCTATGTTGAGTTTCTTTCCTTTTCTTTTTTGGTTTTGGCTGCTCAGAGTTTATATTTTTTGAAGCTTCCATTGTCTGTTTCTTTTTGTTAGGTTCACTACCACCACCAGCAGTGTTTGTATTACCACTGCTGTTGGTAAGACCAATAGTATTATCCATCTACAAAACATCACAAACGCACCAAATATATAAGAAACAAAACATTTAAACAACAAGCAAATAATATATACAACAATCAACAAGCAAATTTTATATATGAAATATAAACAAATAAATAAAACATAATATAAATATTATATCAAATATAAAAAGAACATAAATATAAATAAATTGTACCTAAACATTTAAAAAAATATAAAAATTTTATATACACAAATTTAAAGAAATATAATGTATAATATATAATCAAGAAACATAACATAAATAAAAACACAAAAAAATTACAAAAATTAAATAATTTATGTAAACATAAAAAAATATATAAAAATTAAATATTTTTATTAACAAATTAACAAATAAAATATAAATATAATATATAAAAAATCAATTTTTAATATAAAATATAAACAATTACAGAGAACAAAATAAATAAAATCACTTGTCAACAATTTTAAAAAATGTATCTAAATAAAAAAAATATATTGCTTTATTAAAAACCCGAAACCCATATATATTTTACAAAAAATTACATTTGCAAATTAAAAAAATAAAATACATATAAAATTATAAATAATTTTCACCTTCTATTTAGTATGAAGATTGAAAGAGGTTTGAGCTTCCACTTAGTTTTTTTTTCATAGAGATGAACTTGAAAGCTTCCACCTTTAGTTTATCACAAAGATCTCAATCTGATTAAAGCTTCCACCTTTAGTTTATAGCAGAGGGATCAGTGAGATAACACGGCTTCCACCTTCATATCTCCATGTAACATCACATACAAACACAAGAACCAATGGAAACAATAAGTTAATCTCATCACAGAAATCTCAAAAAAAAAAAAAATAAGTCAATCAACTGCTCAACTTACATAACCAAGAGGAAAGAAAAGGAGAACACAGATCACAGATCGTAGATCAATGATCTATTGATCTAATATTAGATCTCTCAAAGCATCACTGAGATCTGAAATAAATTAAACACAAATAGAGGTGAAGAGTTCACAGATTAGTGATCAATTGATCTGAGATCATTTGGTCACACAGATAATTTGGAAATCGAACACAACAGGAGTTTATAGATAAGAACAGAGTCGAGGGTTAGATAGAAGATTAGAGGCGACGATGAAATGAAAATGTTGAAGAAAATGAGAGAGGCGACTAGGTTAAAACCAGAGAGAAGAGGAGAGAATTTTAGGGTTAGAAGAAGGGGAGGCGGTGAAAAATGAAGTGAGGGATTTGTGGAAGTGTTAGAAGATGTATATATATGTAGGGTTAAAGTCTGATCCAAAACGATGTCACATGGTAATAAACGGAAGTTCGGACGGTTCATTTTGATAATCAAGTAAACCAAGCCAAAAACTGAAACTGTGATTTTCTTGGCTCCTCCACCCAAACCGCCCTAACTCCCACATGAAACCAAACCGCTCCTAATACTTCAGCTCAGACCGGGCTCAAAAATTTTGGCTGCCGATTTTTTGCACACCCCTAGCTGTATTTGGCCAAAACACAATATTCAACAAGTATAATAAATATAATATGCATTAAAGAGAAAATAAGATCTATCAAATTAACTTGAATCAAATGGATCTCAAAATCCCAACAACTTAAAGAAACTAGCCACTCATGGCTTTAATATCCATCATTCAATATTCAAAATACAGCCCAAAAGATTAACAAAATAATCACTAAATAGAAAGGAAGAGAGAAATCGTTATCAAGAAGCTTTTGGGTTTTCAATGGAGCCTCCTTCTCTAGCTTCTTTTTCTCCTCTTTCTTCTTCTCTTTCTCATGGTTGTATATTGGGTAAAAAAAATGATTGTGTGAGAGAATCCCCCTTGAAAACCATGGTTCTTGTCCTCATATATCCCTTCTAGAACGTCATTTCATATTCCCCTGGATTTTCTCTTTAAAATGTCCACCTCAGCATGTTGCTCAATTGGAATCTATTATCCCGCGATTGCGCATCAAGCCATGATCGTGGCAGAGGGGCTGCTTATGTAGGAGTAGCGATTGCTATATTGTCGCACTCGCTACAGAAGGCTGGACATCTAAACATCGCGATCTCTAAGATACCGCGACCGCTACAGAACCTCGGCCTTAGTTGGATTGCTTGCTTCGACTTACTAGCGATCCCCACATAACTCCAACTCTACTTCTTTGCTCTATTTCTAGCCCAACTTTGCACCATTCACCTCCATAATCTTCTTTTCTCTAAAAACAAAACAAAACATAAAAGTATCTAATTCTATAAACTAAACTACTCTAAATGCAACCTAAAATGAATGGATGCATGCTAAAATGAGTTCTAAAACTATATGAAGTTTAGCATTAACAATAACAGAGACTGATACACATCATAAGCTACAATGTGATAGGGTGTAATCGAGTTGAGCAGAGCCGAGTTTTGACTAGCTCAGATTTTGTTTGGTTATAATCAAGTCGAGTTCGTCATGTCACTTGGCGTTCACAAGCTATTTGCGAGCTTGAACGAACCTAAAGAAATATTAAAAAAATACAAACTATAAATTAAAATTATACATTAAAAATTAAAAATAAATTATTTACTAAATAATTTATAATATATTTAATAAAAATTATGCTTTTATTCTAATAATATATTTTTAAAATATTTTTTTACAATAAGAATTTATATATTATATATTTAAAATCAAATTATTAAATATTAAAATTATGAGTTGACTTACGATTTTTTATTCAAGCATGTTTGTGAGCTTTACGAGTCAAATTTTGTCTTGTTTAAGCTCGGCTCATTTATTAAATAAGGTTCAATATACGAGTTCGAACAAATTTTTATCGAGTCAAATACGAGTTGCTTGCGAGTAGCTCGACTCGTTTACAACCCTAGATATGAACAGTTTTATTGCAGTCCTAAAAATTATATGCTTAACTTCTAGAATACTTTGGTATTTCATAAAAATAGGAAAGTATAAAAAAGAATTTTCGTAGGCTGCAATTTGACGGCGGCCCCGCGATGCAACACATAATTCAATACGAATATATGCAGAACTATTATTGAATTATTAGCATTTCCAAAAAAAAAAAAAAGAATTATTAGCCAAGTAAAAAATAAAAATGTGTTAAAAGATTTAAAATTTGATCTGCTCGTACTAATTTGAAAATGTTATTGCCATATATCATTCTAAGCTTACACAAATTTTCTAACAAAAATCGTTTTTCTTGTGTTTGAAAAGTTGAATTTTGCGCATGATGTCACAAATAATACAGTTTTTAAGAGGATGACCCAACTGACGTACTAACATTGCCACGAATTCATTAAAACACAGCCTCACTACAAAGCCAAAATCAAAATGGAAACGTATGAACAAATCGTTCTTCACGTTGTTGATAGTTCAATTCTAATTTTTTTATTCACTTGTTCACCTATCATTGATTTGTTTTATTAGCCAGATATATATATTAATAAAAATTGAATTGATTACAATGTAGTTTTAATTTAATTAAAATATATTTGCTAATATTTATTCTATTTATGACAAAAATTAAATTAATTAAAACTTTAATTATAATTCAATTAAAATTATTTCAGTGTTCAAAACTCATCAAATTCTAATAAACTTAGATTGGGTAATTTACTATCGCCTCATTGAGGTTTGGTCAAAATAATTAGTCCGTCCTTGCATTTATAAAAGTCAATTAAAAATCCCTTGAAATTTGATTCTGTCAATTATTTGCCCCCTCCTGTTAAAAAATTTAAAAATATTTTGTTAGTCAATAGTATAAAGAGTGGTCAAAAGTGTCAATAATTATAAAATTCTAAAAATATCCTTAAATTGATTAAAAGTTTGGACTGATCAACATGTATATATAGTTCAATGACTAAAATGTAAATTTGATTGAGAAAAAAATATCATTTAACCCCTTGAAACTTTATCGCTTCTCATCCACACCCTCTCCTTCACACACTCATCAACATACGCCCCACCACCATCACTACCCAGACAACCACCACCACCACTCTGCCACAAATTTTCTTCAGCTTCGTCAACAACAATCAACAATCAACACCAACACCACAAATCAAATTTCATTCAAAATCAAACCTAATTCATTCAAAATTTCTCCTGTAATTTCAAACCCAATTCCTTCACTTGCAAAACCCAACAAAAAACCACAACCTTCTTCTGAATCCCAACAATTAAAAACCACCAACACCAAAAATCATAACTTTCCCCTAAATCCCACCTTTGTTTCAATGAAACCACCACTACCACCACTGATCCACCACTAGCACACCATTCTCAATTAGAATTTAATCAAACAAGAATTTGATTTAAACAAGAACTTGATATAAACAACAACCCAAACAAATCGCCCATAATCATCATTAACATTATCAACACCGAACAACATCATAACAATCCAAAACATACAAAAATCAAAAACAACAAAGTCAATAAAATTAACTAGAAAAAATAGGTGGAAGGTAATGGTTGACATAGGTAGAACTTGAGATGGGCAGTGACACTACAAAAAAATGTTGGAACAGCGACAAAAATTTCCGTCACTGATCCGTCACTAAATCGCTAAGTGACTGAAATTGATTGTCACAGTTTTGGTTGTCGCTAATTTTTTAATGACGGAAAAGTTATCTGTCACTAAAATTTGTGACAGAATTTTTCATCACTAATGACATTTTAGTCATTGAAAATTAATCATCAAAATTCATATATCCGTCACAAATTAGTGATGGATTAGTGACGGAAATTTTGTGGTTTAAGCTTTAATTATTACATTTTAATAAAATAAATTACAACTACAAAACTAAATAAATAAACTATTTTTTCATCATATATTTTATATACAAATGACATTTATATACACACACAAATGTTAAACCAACAAAAATTACGAATTAAGTTTAATGCTATTAATGTTTAAGTTATAAAAAAACTAAATAAATTTATTATGTTTGTTAATATATATATATATATATATATTTATATCATTAAAATAATTATTTAGTCACAAATCCGTCACTATTTAGTGATGGATTCTAAAATCCATCACTAAATAGTGACGGATTCTATAATCCGTTAGTGATGGATTTGTGATTAGATAATTTTGTTTACTAAATAATTTGACTAAATTAAATACAAAGAAATTAATGACATATATATATATATACACACACTAATCCTAAACTAACTAAAATTATGTAGTTTATATTATCAAAACTATGTGGTTTAAGTCTTAATTATTAAGTTTTACTAAAATCAATTACAACTAGAAAACTAAATAAATAAACAATTTTTTCATCATATATTCTATATACAAATGATATTTATATACGCACACAAAAATAAATTTATTATTTTTGTTAATATATATATATATTTATATTTATATTTATATCATTAAAATAATTATTTAGTCACAAATCCGTCATTATTTAGTGATGGATAGTGACGGATTCTATAATCCGTTAGTGATGGATTTG
>CATIWM010288969.1:0-15643 GCA_949671775.1 Mallotus repandus
AAATTTTTACTTTTATTAGTATTAATGATGAAAGTAATAATTTTTTGATATATTTCATAATTTTTATTGTTTTTTGTTGTTATTTTTTTTATTTTTAACAAACAAACAAAAAGAAACAACAAAAACAATTGAAAACAACAATTAAAACAATAAAAACAAAGAAAATCAACTAAAATTAATAAAAAATTGCGGTTGTTGATTTTTGTTACTGTTTGTTCTTTTTTCAGTTTTTTCATCATTAATAATAAGATTAAGGCCATAAATAGAATTTTAACTTTTATTAGTATCAATAATAAAAATAATAATTTATTTGATATATTTCATAATTTTTTTGTTGTTTTTATTGAAAAAAGTAATTATTGAATACTATAGGTAATTTTTACTTTCATTAGTTTAATTTCTAAATTCTAAATAATTATGAAAAAATAATTATTGAAGACTATGGGTAATTTTTAGTTTAATTAGCTTAATTTTTATATTCTAAATAATAGTAAGTTTCAAAATTAAAAAATTATTATTTTAAATATAAAATTAATTATTTAAAATATACAAATCAAATAAATATATACAATAAATTTAAATTAAAAGATGACTTCAAAAATAATAAATAGGTAAAAAAATTACAGAAAAATAAAAAAGAAAAAAATGAAAAGAAAAAGCAGAAAACTTCGAAAACAAGAATGAAAACATGAAGCCAAATTTAGGCTAAAAGTGAAAACTAGAAAAACAAAAGTGAAAGAAGAAAAGAGGTAAGGCCACGAATGAAATAAAGGTGGTCAAAGAGGCCACCACGTGTAATTTCTTCTAAAAATAATTAGTTAAATTTTATGGGTATGCAAGCCTTTCAAATTAACCGAATTGAAATTCAAACCGATCCAATTCAGTTGGGTGCGATTTGTTTGAGTAAAATTTTTGATTTTTTTTGAACTGAACTGAACCAAATTTTCAATTCGATTCTGTTTGGTTTTTTACTTAAAAAATTCAATTAACCAAATTAATAGAATTTTAATATTTTTTATTTTTTATTTTTTAAATATTATAATAATGTAATAAAAAACTAAAATAATTGATATTTTTTAAAAAATTCTATTATTTTGATCGGTTCGATTCTTATTTTAAAAATTTCGGTAATTTTGGTTTAGTTCAATTTTTCAATTCAGTTCAGTAAAAAATAGCCCAAAACCAACCAAACCGATCAAATGCACACCCCTGTTCCTATGGGTTCAAGTTGTTAAGGTATGTCCAGGATCAATAATTGCCACAGAATTTTATAAAATTTATTTTGCAAATTGTATCTAATTTAAATAAAAATTTTGTGAAAATCATTTTTAATTTTAATTTTTTTGTGTGAAATTATTTATTAATAAACCAAAAATTCTTAATATTTTCAAATAAAATCATATCAAAAACTATTTATTTAAACCAAACATATTTCAATATCCATTTGCAAAAGAATTTTATTTACAATTAGTTTTTAAATTAATTTAAGAGTCTATTTGTTTGGTAAAAATAATGATAAAAATCGGAATCAGAATAAACGATTCCGATTTCTACTGTTTGATTGGCTAAAATTAACATGAGAATAGAAATATGATTCTTTCATCAATGGGAATTATCATTCCCTTTTTCTTTTTAAGGAATGACCTTTTAATTTCTTTAAAAGTTAAGTTAAATCAATTATAAATTGATCAAATATTTAAATATTAATATTTATTTTTTAAAATTTATAATTAAAACATATAAATTAATAAAAATATGTCATACCCAAAGGAAAACAACAAAATTACAGTGGCACAATTGAAAGAATAAAACTGGAAAAAAAAAAACAAAGGAGCAAACCCAGAAAAGAGTTTTGATTGTTGGGTATCGTGTCTTCTTCTTGTATGTAAATTATCAACTAATAATTTTTAATTGACAATTTTATTGGTTAATTCAATTTTAATTGACAACTGATAAGAAGACAAAGATGGTTTTTGATATAAGATTTGTATTTTGCTTTTTTTTTCTTAAAAGATTTATTGTTAATAAAAGTGGTGGTGTATTTGTTGGCTAATGGTTATGATAATACACATATGGTGGTGGGCGGTAGTGGTGAAAAAGAGGGTATAGGGGAGAGAAAATGAAATTATAGAGGGTCTAAATCATAAAATTAATAGTGATTAATATATATAGGATAAGTTATGACATTTTAGTCAATTTAAATTATTTTCACTCGTGGACAATGATGTGGTTATATACATGTATAATAATAGGGCCTACAAATGATAAGTCAGCATTTTAGTATAGAAAATCCAACCAATAACACTATATTGACTGTGAATTGGAAAATTCACATATTTAATTGAAAAAAAAATATTAAGACGCAAAAATAACAAAAATTAAAACGTTGAGACATAAAAAATGTAGTTAACCATGTACCTAAAACCTACATGCATAGTAGTCTTGACATGGACTCGATATAAATAGTCACGCTCCTACTATAAATAGCCACAAGGCCCACAACACCGTCATTATGTACTAAAAGTTAGTATCGCGGGTAGCAATGCTATAATACGTTACCAGCCATATATTTTTGCCAAAATGTTCCTCAGTTCAAAATTTTTTTACTGAATTATTATTATTTTTTTAAAATTATAGATATTTAAATTTTTACACGATGAGTTCACATGTGTATAATTTAAATTTTAGATTTCAAAAAAATAAAAAAAATTTAATTTTCAAAAAAAATTCAAAAATTTAATTTTTTTTATTAGATTATTAAAAACTATTTTACAGATTAAAGGTGTTTAAATTCTTACACGACAGGTTTATCCATGTGCAACTTAAGTTTTAGATTTCAAAAAAAATTATTAAAAAATTAAAAAAAAGAAAATTGAAATAAAAAGATTTTTTTTTCATTCAATTATTAAATTTTTTTTACAAACTGTAGATATTTAAATCTTTATACGACGAGTTCATTTATGTTATTAAAATAAAACTAAAAATTGAATTTAAAAAAATAAAATTCAAAAAAAGGGCAAAAGGGAAATTTGGAATGCTGCAACCATATGAATAGCGATGTTGATTTGGACGGTATAAAATGTTGGAACAATCTATTTTGATCCCTGCGTTTTGTCCTTATATGTGCATTTTGACACATTGTAATTTTTATTTTTATTTTTATTTTTTGACACAATGAATTCTTATTGATGCTATTGCTACAGTGTAAATGTTTGCACCAATACAGACGAACATCTGACCTTCTATAGTAGGTAAATGGCAGCGGTTACTTCTAGCATTGTAACAAGGTCTGATTTTCTTTCTTCTTTCCTTCCTTCACCAACACAACACCTCATTTTCTTCTTCCTTAATTTCTTGCTGGCTGAGGAAGAGATGCTGCACAGGCAAGCTCTCTCTATGGCTCTTAATCACCACCAATCGTCTCAGAGATTCGAAGGATCCAT
This sequence comes from Mallotus repandus, assembly GCA_949671775.1. Classification (NCBI taxonomy): domain Eukaryota; kingdom Viridiplantae; phylum Streptophyta; class Magnoliopsida; order Malpighiales; family Euphorbiaceae; genus Mallotus; species Mallotus repandus. The sequence goes on from CATIWM010288969.1 coordinate 3,444, forward strand.
GTCCCAAAGGATTTGCTCCACCAATTCTAGCAAGCCAAATCTTTCTGATCCTTTCTCTAATGGAAAACAACTGGTACTCTACTCCACTTTCTTGTTTCCTCTGTATTCTTGAAGGATTCCTCCTTTTACTCATAATTTGGCAATTATTCAATCTCATGCACTCCTTTTTTGGATTTTGTAATTTCAGAGCCAGTAATTGTGTTGATGTGCTTGCTAAATTAATTAGTTAAGTAAATTAAACTGAATCAATAATTATGCTGTAGATATTTCACAATGCATTCTAGATGTTTGATAAAATACCTACAATAAGACTGAATGTATATATACACACACATTGTGTTTCTAAGCGTTTGATAAAGATTTTATTTGTTTCACCTGTACGGATTGATTTGATTTTATTTGACACATCACTTCTTGAAAATATATATATATTTTTGGATTATTACATCTTTAAGATTTAATGTTCTTAGTTTCCATTTGATTTGGCAAAACCTAGCAATCTTGAATTCTTATAATTTGATTTGGCTGTTCAAGTTTTGACTGATTTGGCTCTTATAATTAGACGAGCTTACATTTGTTCGGGGAGGGGGAATAGTGATGGTTAGATTTTTTGGTCCCTTTGCTTGTCATTTAGTTTGGTGGGTCTTAGCTTTTTACTGTATGATTGATTTTCCTGTTTTCATCATTTTGTTTTTTTGCAGTTTTTCATGTCACTAATCAGCATGGAAACAAGCTATATAAGGATGATATGACTAAACAAATCCAACAGGTAGATCTGCAATTAACTCCAACTAACTAAAATTTATTGTAGAATTTAGACAATTTGGGGAAAGGAATACTTGAAATCCGATGTCATGGTGCAATTCAACCGAGTGTCAGTTGGTTTTGATCTTTAGTATATAAGTTGATTCTTGATTGTATTCTCTATTCAGTAAAGGACTTTTTCTATTTCTTATTCTTAGTTTTTCAAGTCCATTTTTCAATATTGGAATTTTGTGTTATGGTTGATTTTTATACTCAGTTTGAATCTAGTATTCTCTTGCTTAATTTGAGAAGCAAAAAATTTCAAGAAAAAAAGGTAGAGATCACAAAATTCATATAGGGAGAGGGTAGAAAGGCATTGGTTAATAAAAATCATGGAAGAAGCAAAACCAATAAAATTGACAATTTATTATTTTCAATTTTTTTTTGTAGAGTAAAAATTTAATTTCTTTAATTACACTCTTTTAAGAAATCAATAAGTTATTACCAAAAGAACTAGACAAGGAAAAATGAGCATTTGATGTTTGGTCTGAACAAGTTTAGCATTATCATTTGTGGAGCCATGTCAATGCTTTTAAACTGGGGATTTAAGGTTTCTTATGATTTGTTTGTTACCTAGCTAATGAACATTATCACATGAGGTATGTTTAAAAAAGGGATAAGCTCATGACTAGTTGGATTCATGTTCTGTTCTTCAGGGAGCAACGCAATTGTATGAGAACTATCTGCGTCCATTTCTCCTGAAGCATCAAACTAGAATTGATCTGCTTATGGGTTTTGCATATGACAAAATTGTATGTTCTCATACTCTAATAATTTCTTGGGGTGGTCGTAAAAACTGCCCACATTTGTACTTACACAGACATTGTTCTTGTAGGATTGAAGTTAAGAAACTGTTTGGGGGGCACATTGTAACCTATATTTCGTTGTGTAGATTAAAATGAGGATTTTTAGATGCCTTGTTTATTCAATTTACAGGTTAGATTTGTCAGCACACACTGAGCAGAAATTGAATATGCGAAAAGTATACTCCTGAAGATTATGGGGCCAGGTTATTTTGCTCGCTTGTTTGGCTATAACATTGATGTGATCGAGCCCTATTTTGGCCAGCATTGAAACTTCATTGTTTTGTTTCTAGAGCAGTCAGTCAAATGAGAATGGAATGACCCAACCTGGGAAATAGTAATCAACAGATGTTTCTTTCTACACATGGTATTTGATAAAACTGATAAGTAGCATATTTCCTACAAAAGAAAGAGGAAAAAAAGAAAAAACACTGCTTTTATATTATTCACCAAAATGATAAGTAAATAATACAACATGCGAATGACTTCATTTCAGGTTCGCAACTCAGGTTAAAATTTTGTAAATTACATGTTACAGTTATAACTAAGTGGTTAAGGGTGTATATTAGTAAGTAAAACCAATGTTGTCTGCTCAATTATAGGTAGTCCTAATCCATAGGAAAGTCAAGACAAATTTCTTCTGCACTTTTTCTCTAACTTCACTACTAATTGTTTCCCTCATCACCGCGTGACTGAACAACTGAAGAGTGGTTGCTTTGTTCAAGGTTAGTTACTGCATCTGGGCCGTAAAATCGTGTCAATTCTTCCTGTTTTGGCAGTGACATCATGTTGTTAATAATATGCTATATTCTGATTAGTTAGCAAGAATGTCATTTTCTTGTTCCAAATTACAGAAAAATAACTATTTGGGTGAAAATGGTCGTTACTAATACGATATGTGAACAATGAAAAAGAAACTTGGGAGATCAAATGAAAAGATAGGGTTTAAGAAAAACCTTAATAGAATCATTTTCAGATTTAAGTTTATCACATTCATCAAAGAGCTTCTGCAGTTTTTCCCTAAGATTGCAATTGTCAGTGGTCAAATTCTCTACCCTGCCTTGTAGCTCTTCACACCCAGCCTGGTAAAAGATGATAATCAAAACAAAATAATTAGCAATTTAAAACATAAGTCAATCTATTATATAACTTTTTAAAGAGGACAGTCCCCAAACAAAAGTTTCTCTTCGATCTTAAAGCAAAAGAGAAAAAATCATGATCAATTTATAATTTCAATCTATTTTTCCCTCACACGGGGAAAGCAAGCAAACATATGTTGAATTGCTTCTACAAAATTACTTCCTAGTACCTACAACTACAAAAGAGTACTGCCAAACTTGGCATAAACTAATCCTGAAACTGTAGAAATTCTTGATTTCTTCCCTCAGACAAGGGATATCTTATCCTATTAATTAGGAGTTATGTTAAGTCCTAAATATAAGCCCCATTTTGACTCTCTGCATTACCTGCTTTCAGAATGGCTAACATGACTAATCCACTGTATATTTACCTTTCTAAACCCCCTGATCCCAAGTCATGAGTTTACATTGTTGCTAAGATTGACGAAGTGAACACCTAAGGACAGGAAAATTATAACAGTGTTGCAATATCTGCTTGCATATTCTTGATCTTTTGGCCGACTCCTTGTTAGATTGCTTTCTCTTCTATCTCTTCAGTTCCTGTTCATCCTTTTAAAATAATATAAATAAATAATTAGATGCAGGAAGAAAGATTAGATTACTTTTGAGACAAAATACAATCTAAAACAAACCCCACGAACAAAGAAAAAAAAGGTACAAAATTAAATTCCTGAAGTAGAAGCAACAAAATATATTTGGAGCGGAGCTTGAGAAGGCGGTCGATTATGGCAATTGGAGTGGAGCTTGAGTTGAATTGAAGAGAACAAGAAGAGATCACTACGAATGGTTTTCAAGCAGAATCATTCTGGTTCTAAGAAAACAGAAAGGAAACAGAGAAAGAAGATAAAAAAAAATTACAATGGTTATTACCGGAACTACAAGTTGTGGGTTGATAAATTTAAAATAAACAAAAGTTTCAACAGGTACCAGATTTTGAATATCAACGGTCACCATTGAATAGATATTAATCCAATAATTTTCAACCCAATTTGTATCTAAAGAAACATTTGTACCGAAGAATAACTCTCTTAGAGTATTTCTAACGATACTCTTTAAAATAAAGAGCATATTTTAGATAATAAAGAGTATTTTAAGGTATCTTTTAATATAAAGAATAAATAATTTTATTTAAATTTAATATACTATTTATATTTCACTTTTTATTTTATTTTATCTTAGAAGCATTTAATATTAATTTTTGAATATTATTGGAAGAAAGAGGAATAAATTTTAGGAAATAAAAAAAACTTAATGAAAAATAAGGATATATATGGAAAATAGAGCTCTATTAATTAATATTTTGTATATAGAGTGAATTTCGGCTCTCCACATGTAGAGAGTCAAACTCACTCTATAATCTATAATTTAACTTTAAAGAGCGGGGTGGAGAGTGCTATTTTTTATAATTACTATTTATAATAAATAGTTTATGTCACATAAAGAGTGGGTTGGAAATGCTCTTATTGAACAAAAGAAGAAATCTCCAGTTTAAAATATCCAGTTTTGTGTCTATAATTTTAAAATTTTTCTATTAAGTATTTTTATTTTTAACCAATTACATCTTTAAAAAAATTTTAAAATTTATATATCTTTTCAATTTTTTTATCTAATTGAGATGCCGGTCATTTATTTCTAAACACTTTTACAATCTTAATCTATATAATTTTAGAATTATAGAATGTTAATAATAAAATATATATTAATAAAAATATTTAAAAATTAACACAAAATAAAATTTTAACTAATACAAAAGATACATTAGCTATTTAGTAAATGAAATATAATAAATTATAGAATATTGATATTTCCACAAAAGAATTTACATCATTCACAAATAAAAGTGTCATATAGACAATGTTATATTCACTTAATAACACTTCTCAATCGAGGATAATATTATCCATACAATTATGAAAATAACCTTACTCTAAGTCATATTCACAATAAATATAATTTTATCATATTTAATATGATAAAATTTAATGAGAAGGATTCAAAAGATGCCATATTTTCCATAGACGTTGATGCCTAAAATAATAGATTTAATGTCAAAAACTCTAATGAAAGATGAAAAAAAAAAAAGAAAATGGTTTAGAAGTTACTGATTTTTCTTTTCAATGTCATATATTGATGATCATAAAATATGATATTTTACTACTTTTACATTATATAAAAGAGAAAATATTATTTACAGAAGGTATTTTTGATTTAATAGAAGAAATGCGTTTTAATTGGAATAAAAATAGAGAAATTTTGATAACATAAGAAAGAAATGTTTTAAATGGAGTAGAATTAAAATGTTCTAAATAACATTAAAAAAATTATATTTGAAAGTAAGGAGTTTTTATAATTTTTTTATGAAAAAAAAGCAAATTCATAAAAAAGCAAATTCTATATTTGCTGCTCATTTGGCAAATCAGGCTATTCACTTATGGGTTCTTGCCACCAGTCATAACTATTTTTGTTCCTCGTTTATGAATGTGTTTATGCATGTATATGTTAGATGGTTATTGGGCTTTTGAGGTCTTGGCTGATACAAATGATACTATAATAACAAAAACTGAGAGGCAGAATTGATGTAGAAAGACAGGTAGATTGCATAAATACTAATAATCACTTTCTTTTTTAATTTTAAATTTCTCTCAACCAGATTTTATTCCTTGTGCCCCTTACTGTTTTTAGTTATTTCTGCATTGTCTGGCTGCTCAATAAATTATTGTTTGGAATGCTATATATAGTTACATCTTACCCATTAAATGATAATTCTTGTGGTTATGAAGTAATTTTGATTTGATTTAGGCATGGATAAAGCACAAAGACAATTTGATATTGATGGAAAGATATTCGATTCAAATTGTCACCAATTTGGCTTGGAATGTAAATCTCTTTCTCAACTGAAGAGTGATGAGAGCAAATCAAATGGAGCACTTGCATCTATTCTCAAGGTTTTAAGAAAAATTCACCATATGTTTTTTGATGTGTACTCTCTCTCCTAACATCTTTGTTGGTTTAACATGTTTTTGGTGCCTGATTCTAATATTTCAAGGACTTTTTTACAGGAACTTATGGACAATTTAGACAGCAGAGATGTGAAGTAGGTAATGGGGTCTAGTGAACAAAATGTCATTTTTCAAATATATCATTTATGTTATCCTGTTGTGCCTCCTTAGTTTGTAGGCATATGCATATGTGCTTATGGATGCATGCACAAAAATGTCCTGCTACAAGATGTGGTAGTTGTATTAGAATACAGAATTGCTCGACTGATTCTCTCTTAACATTACATTGCATTTCCTGGCTTTATGTAAATGCTATTCTTGAGACTTTTTATTGCTTTCGTTCTTGTTTTCAGAAATTGATAGTTGATTTCCATTCTGCAAATTATTGTGATTGCTTTGAGCTGACATAAACCCAAGGTTCCTGCTTATGATCATTGAATCTGGTTGTGTCTATTTATTTCCTTCTTCGAGTTGAAACATTTACATTTCCTCAATAAAATTTTCATTTATTCATTATATGTGCCAAAAATATAAACCCAAAGAAAACAATTTGGATGAAGTTCTTGCACGGGGTAGGATACTAATTTGCATCTCCTATATTCTTCTGTAGGTCTTGAGTGCTGTTCGTAAAGATGTGCTAAAGGGATGCAAAATTGCATTTAGTCGAGTGTTCCCTACCCAGTTCCAGGCTGATAATTATCATCTCTGGAAGATGGCTGAGCAGTTGGGGGTAACTTGCTGCAGAGAACTTGACCCATCAGTAACACATGTGGTCTCAGCAGAAGCTGGAACGGAGAAGTCACGTTGGGCTCTGAAGAATAATAAGTTTTTGGTCCATCCACCGTGGTTGGAGACTGCTAAGTACTTGTGGCAAAGACAAGCCGAAGAGAAGTTTTCTATCAACCAACCAAAAAATCAATAGTCAGTGTTCTTGTCTAAGTCTAAACATTTAAAAAAAAAAGGTTTTTGATACATTTTTTTTAGCTTAGGGCCTAATTCATGTTCAGCAACGTTGATCGGCTCTCTAACATTTTCTGTCACCATCCCAATTATATGTGCCCACTTATGGTTATGGGTGTTGTAAAAATGCATAAAGTGGTTCATAGAATTATGTAAAATCATCTTGATATGTTAGTAGTTTAATCTACTAGCATGATCTTACAGTGGTGAATGATAAATTTTCCCCCCTATATTGTGCTATTACTAGTGAGTTTATAGTTGCTGGACGTCATTATGAGATGTCAACCAAAAATTTTGACACGGTTATCAATGTTTCAATTTTTTGGCCCTAGGGCATGGTTATTCCCCATCATCTACGCTATTATTTTTTTGGGGAACATTCAATGGTATTTATTGCTTTATTCAGAAACTTAAGCAACATTTGGTCACTAGTCAGTATCATTTAGATTTATTTATATCCAGTATTCTTGATATGTGCAATAGTTGTGCAAATTTATTGTTCAAGAAATTTACAGTCATATGCACTTGTGTACATATACATGAGTCATGAGACTAAACGTAAAGTGGAGATGTGCTGTAGAATATGCATATGATGCTAATATGTCAAGCATGGATATAATTCTCCTACTATTTTTTATTATACAATGGTGCAAGAATTGACCTGCATTTGAGAGAATTTGATTCATCGACCTCAAAAATGTCATTGAGCATGAAATTTTTTCCAGGGTTTTTCGTAAATGTCCTAGAAGATAAGCAAAATAACAAAAATACCTCAAACTTTTATAAATTACACGAGTGTCACCCTCAATAAATTTATTTACGCCAATACCCCCTCCTTCGTTTACGTCAAAAAAAGTCGCTCCTGCTCCAGTATGAGAGCTACGCTCTGGTTCTCTTCTCCCAGAACGCCGCACTCTCGGCCTCCATGATTGTCGAAGGCCCGCCTCCTCAAGAATAGCCCAACGCTAAGGCTATTTCTGCCACTGTTGTCGTGGGTCCCAGCATTGTACATGCTATTGGCTGTGGTATCCTTACTGCTCCTCTTGTTCAAGCTCTTGCCCAATCTACAAAACTCTTCACTTCTTGGTAATATACTTGTACCTTTTATTTTCTTTAATTTCGATCGTGGTTCCTTTTAAGAAATGTAGGGTATTCTTCGATCTGGGTTATATCTTGATTCTTGTTTTGAGAAAAATCTTAGCTTCTTGCTTCTTGTTCTCAATGAGACCGGTGGTTTATGTCTTTTGGACATAGTTAGATCTTGAAATGAATATGAATTAGTTTGTGAACCATTCTTAAATTTAATTCAAAAAGAAGCCTTAGTTATCATGTTTGTGGGAATTTATTATAGCAATAATATGACAATTTGTTCATGAGGGGAGTTAGGCATTGGTGGCAACTTGCTGTTCTTGGATTTATGTTGTCTTGATCATTTGATTGGCCTTTTTGACTAGTGACCATGATAGAATGAGATTAAAAAAAAAGAGTTAATGTTGAGAAATTGACTCCTCAGTCTTCAATAACTTGATGTTGATATCTTTCATCATGAACTGAATAGTGAATACAATATAGAATTCAGTAAGGTGAACTATTTTTGGTGACTAATTTAGGCCATGAATGCTTCCCTATGTGTTTGTTTAATGACTTTAATATAGTGAGGGCCTTTGTGTTGCAGCCCATTTGCATTTTGATGTGTTTCTTGATATTGATGGAAGAAATGTTGCTAATTTTTTTTATTATTTTGTTAGTTTAATTACCCTAAATGTCTTAAGCTTTCCTAGATTTGCTGGCATAAAGAAAGGCGATGGGATTTCAAGTAACTTGTTGGATCTGGTGGGATGCCTTCGTCACATCCTGCAACTGTTACCGCAGTTACCATGGCCATTGGGTTCCAAGAAGGTTTTGGTGGATCATATTTACAGTTGCATTATTCTTAGCATGTGTTGTAAGAATCTTTTTTTTTGTAAAGATTCAAAGAATGAATCTTGTTTTTTCGATGGAATTGAAAGGTTGATTTGTTATTTTGAATTAACCATTTTTTTTAGGTTTACTTCGTTTTGTTTGAATTGTTCTGTGTTTATTTGTACCTAGTTGTAGTCCTTTTCAAGGAAAACTCGGTCATCATTAGAAAATTTACAAGATCAATATAAACAACTTTCGTATATTTACTTACCAAGAACTTGGTATTATTTTTGAGTGTTAAGACGACAAAGTGTGTGAAATGGCTTGGACTGAGAGGACAGATTGTATAGAGATTTTGAGGATGAAGTAGATATGTTGATGATTAATGGATAATAGGAAGATTGAAGTGAATGCCATTAGAAATGTTCTCTTAGGTTTTGTGTTATTTGAGTGAGTTTGTGTTAAGAATGAAATTGCACTTGAATTAATAAGGAGTATGCCATTTGATCCAGATGCAATGAGTTGGAAATGTTTATTAGGTGGGTGTTGGACCCATAAGAATCTTGAGCTCGGGAAAATTGCGGCTGAGAACCTCCTTCGGTTAGATCCAGAGGATACTGCAGGTTACATTTTGATGTTTAACCTTTATGCTTCATTTGGGAACTGGAAAGAAGCAGCCAATGTTAGAAAGATAATGGCAAAGAGAAATTTGAGGAAGGATCTTAGCTGCAGCTGAATTAAAAAATACTTTTTAATTTAAGATCGATAGTGAACCTACATGTGAAAGTCAATGACCTGTAGGTGAAGGTAACATATAAGTGAAAGTCAATGAATCTGTAGCTGATTCATTAATCCTCAATGATTATGAAGGTGAAGATCAATGAACCTGCGCGAAAAACGTTTGGCTTAAAAAAAAAAAGATGCGCATTTTTTTTTATCTCGCACGTGTGTAATGATCCTTGATCTATATTACAATATGAATAGGTCCATAGTATAACAATTGATCGTCAACAGCACCATCAAAACAAAGCCCACTCACTCTCTAAATTTACATAAAAACAATTAGTTAAATTTTATACTTCATATGGGTTCAAGCTGTTAAGGTTTGTTTGGGATAAATAATTTTCACAAAATTTTATAAAATTTATTTTGCAAATTGTATCTAATTAAATAAAAATTTTATGAAATGCATTTTAAATTTTAATTTTTTTATTGTGTGGAATTATTTATTAATAAACAAAAATTATTACTATTTTTAAATAAAATTATATCAGAAAGTATTTATTTAAACCAAACACATTTCATTATTAAATATCCATTTGCAAATGAATTTTATTTAAAATTTATTTCTAAATTAATTTTAAAGTCCATTTATTTGGTAAAAAACAAGGGTGGGAATCGGAATTGGAATCGAAATGCGATTCTTAGTATTTGGTTGGCTAAAATTAATATGGGAATGAGTCATTCCTCTATCAATGGGATCACCATTCCCCTCTTCTTTTTAGGAATGATTTTTTATTCCCTTGAAAATCAAGTCAAATCAATTATAAATTGGTCAAATATTTAAATATTAACATTTATTTTCTTAAAATTTATAAATAAAACATATAAATTAATTAAAATATGCATTAAATATTTGAATAAAAAATATTTATCAGAAATAAATAATTTTTATATTTTTAAAAAATTATAATAATATTTTTATAAATAAATATTTTAAAAATATTTTATAATACATAATTATAATATTAATTTTTAACATGTAAAAATAATTATAATGCTAATTTTTAATAAATAAAAATAATTACAAAAATATTTTTTTAAAAAAAAAATTTTAGTTAAATGATATTTGATTATCATTTTAACTATTTCTTAGGTCGGCAAATGCTTGCTGGGAACTTTACTGCCTCGAATGACATTAAGGTTCTTTCTTTTGAATATGCTCCATTTCAAAGTTTTCTCTGGATCTAGATATAGGGTTTTCATCAGATCTGATTTACTGTTATTAGGTTCAAAAGTGTTGATTCTCTTCTGCTTGATGTTCATGAAACTATTGAAAATAAATTATTAACAACAAATTTGGTGGGTGACAATTCAAATGGAGGAGTTTTAGAGAGAATCTGGGTATGTTTGATGAATGATATGGTGCTAAGAACTAGTATTTTTTAAATGATATAAATTATATGTTGCTAATGTATATAATTTTTGTTTGTGTTTGTGCGTCTGATGCTGCAATAGTTAATTACTTTAATGTGACACTAAACATCGACCGTTTGCGATTGTTCTGTTTTTATATTTGTTGCAGAGTTCCGTGAAGGCCAGCTCGGGGCACTCATCCAGACCTTGAACAATATGGGTGCATTTTTGAAAATATAAAGGGTATTTTTGTAATTACTGTATGGTCGTTTTGTAATTAATGAAACCTTGGTGTATTTTTATTGAAAACATTTAAAAAGTGTCAATTTTTTTTAAATTTTTCATTTAAATACGAACATCAACAATGGGTTACTAACGCGCATTATCCAGAATTTGAGAGGAAATGGGTCATTTCCATTCTAGAGGAAATGAATTTGTATTCCTAATGGGCTTTAAATCAAAACAAACATAACAGTAAGAGTGAATCATTCTTATTCCTATTCATGAGTCACTTTTAACCCAAATAAACAGGCATGTACATTTATTGTTCAAAAAATTCACACTATCATATGCACTTGTGTACATCTAAATACTTGAGTCATGAGACTAAACTCAAAGTGGAGATGTGCTGTAGAATACGCATATGGTGCTAATATGCCAAGCATAAATAAAATTCTCCTATTATTTTCTATGATACAATGGTGCAAAAATTGACCTGCATTTGGGAGAATTTGATTCCTCGGCCTCAACAATGTCCTTGAGCATGGAATTTTCCTATTAGATTCTTTGTTGCAATGGTCTACAATTAATAATATCTAGAATTCGATTCCAACATTTAACATTTAGGTCGACTTCTCTGATAATGCATCAGTATCTCTGATGACTATTGCACTGTGTACCCTCTCTTCAGCTTTCTTTGCCTGAAAAAGAAGGAAAAAAAAAAAACAATTAAATCAGGAATTAAAACGTTACAAGAAATGTGCATCATATTAAGTATCAGAGGAATAAATTATACTTGTTTCTCCCAGTTGGTGCATAAAATTATTACTGAAAGAGCAATTGCCTGCACAAGCATTGCTACTGTAATCCCGATCCAGAGACCCTGCAGTTAACCACATTTCATGTTTTGTTGCTTTCTTGTTATAAGGGTAATCATTGAAGAACATTAGAATCTTGAAGCTACCTTGCCTCCCATGTGGTATACAAAGGCTAATACTACAGCACAAGGAATTCCAACAAAGTAATAAGCTCCCAAATTAACAAACGCCCCAACCTTTTGCAATCCACATCCTCTGCAAGTCCCTAAAATTGTCAATTTGTACACTTGTTCAGCAACAATACATAAATTGCTCTTAACTTTTTTAGAAAAAGGTGCGATGACACCTTATACTTTTTTAACCTACTATGCCCCATGCATGTGCGTACTTTTATTTGGCTAATAGATGTGCAAGATTTTT
>CATIWM010289035.1:0-13633 GCA_949671775.1 Mallotus repandus
CTAAAATAACTAAAACAACCAATAAAAAAAAACCATAACTCTTGAATACGATTACGACCAACAATACTCTTCTTACGCATTTCACCATTAGAAGATCTTTTCTAGGATTTATGAATTGAATCATCACCAATAGAATTAGAACTCTTCTTTTATTCAACCAACTCTAACAGAAGAACTTCTCTATTATCACCCTTTTTCATTTTACTAAGAACCTCATAAATAAATTCTAAATCACTAGACATTAATCAAAAATAAAAATTAAAACTCTAAAATGAAGAAAACCAAAATGAAAAAAATATAGAAGAAAATGAAGAGAGTGAGAACTTTTTGCAAACCAAAAGGGAATGAAGAAATAAAGAAACATGCTTCAAAACCGCCCATTAAAAGAAAACCGTAAAACTGAAAAAGAAAAATAAAAATCATAAAAATGAAAAAAATAAACATGAAAAAAATTAATAGTAAAAATGAAAAAGTTTTAGTCAAATATGGTGAAGGCTGTAATTTTCTGTTTATCTGAATCTTATAAGGAGATAAGTATCCTTATTCTATACAAATTTTATAATACTTATCCTATAATGATAAGGATTATCAACAATATAAGTCCATATAAAAAAAGGTTTGATCTTTATATCTTTATATATACTCCTCATATTTCTCGTATTTAATCATCTTCTACATTATTCTGTACATTTTTTATATTTTCCTCATACAAATACTAACTTAAGTATCAGAGTGTTTTTGGGGAAAATCCATTCATTCACCCTGGTATTCGCATTTGTATAGGTTCTACAACTGAATTAAGTTTGGAGTATGTCGCGCCCTCTGTGGGAAATCTATCTCGCTTTGTTTGCATTAAAATAATATAACCAAGAGCTAGGTACAACCAAATTTAATTTCAAGTTATCATTACATGCTGGGAATCTAGCTTAATAACTCAAACATTCAAGAAGTCAATTCTGTCATAAAATAAAAATAAAAATAAAGCTCATCAAAACTAATCAAGAATGATGAGGACCCAAGTAAAGGTCCAAAAAGGTGAAGGAGTTCATTAACCAAGGTGATTACTTCACAAGATGGAGATGATTTAAATGACAATTCACAAGATGGACTCTTGTTAGAAGAATTATCTCATAAACATAAGAGACCGCAAAAAATCTACAAATTTGACTAGGGAGATAATAAGTTGCAAGTCACATGTTATTCGGAAGGAGGACGATTTAGAAGATGAAGTGTTCACCATAAACATGAGAAAGCACACAGGAACTAAAAATTCTAGTGGTTATAGAGATATAAGAAATCACAGCTCCACAAATGGGAAAATGATAAAGTTTATGAATTTTTCTACCTATGCTTTATCTTCTCTATCCAACTTATTAGCTTTAGCTATCAAGAGTGACCACATCTAAAGCCCAAAGTCAAAATAGAAGCACGCCCAAAGTGTCACTAATGCATCAAAAAGGAAAGGAAAATTAATGTCCATTGTTCCACACGTAAAGAGCAAAATGCATTATGCATTGATCTCCAAATCTTTAATTTGGCTTATTAAAGAACCATGTCCGACTCCAAAAGCTGATTTGGATTTGAACTTGATCTTTTATAATCGTCGATGGATGAATCATATCCGACTCCAAAATAAGAACCCAGCTGTTCTTAATGGGAAATATGAGATAATACCATCCAGCAAGTGTTGATCACGAACTCATTCAATTGAACATTAGATGGAAAGAATTAAAATGCTTTGAGAGAGACTTGAAACTGAGAAGCAATTTCACAGACAGATTCAACAACTGGAATACATTCAACATTGTGCAGCTTGAAGTTTGAGGCATAGTGCAAGAGTATGATCCGACTTAGTCACATGAAAGCTTATGCCAACGAAATAATCAAATTACATCATCCAGTGCTAGCTTCATTTCAAGAGAATCCATGAAAGAAGCTACCATTAGTGGGCACATTCAATGGCTGACAACTGTTCTATTACTTAAAGACGTTGAGTTTAAAAAAAGAACAAAAATAAAATAATCTTGGATTGCCTTAATATATTTTGAAGGCAACTATCAAAATTGCTATCGTCGCCTTTGATATTTTCTGAGCCTCCACGTCAATATACTCATTCATTTACCCATTGCTTGATTCTCAGTAAGTCAGTTGCTTAAGATAAATGGCTGTTAAAATAATGAGGGCTAAAATAGCAAGATAGCTGAAGAACTGATGTGGTCCAAGAACAAGCTTTGGAGTTCTTAGACAAATTGGATAGACAGTGGCAGTTTCGTAATTAAAGTGAAGTTCCAAGTGTCCGATTTGGGTGATTTCGGTGGCTAATTTGGGTGGAATTGGGCCACTGATTCAAAGTCACTAGCTTTTCTTGTGATGCCCTATGGATTTTGGCCAAATTCGACTGTTTGGGCCTTCAAATCGCTGTTTTTCTATTTTAGCAATTTTTCCTCTTTTTATTAGGAGTTTATTTAGGGTTTATTTTAGGTATATAAGCTTATTTTTCACCTTGTTTGGACGGTTTTCGATTTCTAATAAAAATTATAGACTTTGTTTATTCCAAATCCCCTAGAATTCGATAGAATCAATAGGGTTTTGAAGAATTGCAAATCGGTAGATAATTGAAATACAAATAGAAACTCTGAGATTACTGAAGCGGAGAAGTAGGAACTTCAAATGCCTTATCGGTCGATAGAGTTGTGTAGTTTTAGGCTGCTAATTTTTTGAGCATTAAGTTGCAAATCTCGAATTGAAATTCACACGAAGACTATAATATTGCCTAAATGAATTTGACCACATTGTTGCTTCAGTGACTTAACATTAATTGTGGAAGCTCATGGTAATAACAAAGCTTACAGTTCTTAAAAAATAGAAGTTAATGAAGACAGAACGAGGCCTTGAACAAGAATGGTTTTTAGATCATAAGCTAAGCTCTGAGTACTGAACATCCACCGAGCATCGAGTACTAGACACCGACCTCATGAGCACCCAAACTCCGAACAACAAACAATGAATCCTAAGTTAATAAAGCACCCGAATTCATAAAACATGAAAAATATAGAATGCTGAATGGGAAGAAGGTTTTAGTTGTGGCGAAGTTGAGTTGCCATAACGAAAAATAGTCATCAAACTATTTGGTTCAGATTTTAACGTCCGACATCTTCTAAGGCCGACAATTGTTCTATTACTTCAAGACGCTGAGTTATGGAAACAACTATGCTAAGTAAAAAAAATGAATGAGGTAACAACAAAACTAGAGAAAAGAATCATGCATTAATGTTCAAAAAACACACTGTTAAAGAGATAGAAGTTGCTTCAGACAAAATTCCTATGATTTAATAAAATTGGTAAAGGTGGTTATAGACCTATATATGAAGTTGGACTTGATCATGCAACTGTTGCTATCGAGGTTTTAAAGACCTGATGCTAGCCAAGGGAAGAGACATTTACAACAAAGAAAGGTTCAGAGCTGCGTAGAACCTTCAAACATGATTTACATGGGCCTATTAGTGCTATCTTTTGCAGACATAGGTAAATACTTGAACTTGAGATGGACTACAAATGAATGACTCAAAGTCAGACGTTCTACTTTTTTAGCTTTGTCACTCGACCATAAGTCTAAGAGGTGGACATGATACTTAGCCTTAACTTAATCAAGCTCCAGTTCGAAGTCCTTGATTTTCTTCAAAATAAATTAACAAGAATGAAGCAAATAAAAATGTAAATATTCGTTGACTCAAGAGCTGGACTCAAACACATCAACAGATAAGTTTCTGTCTCAATTATTTATTTCATAGTTATTTATTTTCATAGAATATCTATGATGAAAGCACCTTCATACATTTACATATAAATTAAAATAAAATTGCATCATTACTCTATGCATGGCGTTTGAAAAACATATGCCAATTATACTGGTATATTTTTGCGAATGCACTAAGGACTCACAATTAATTGAGATCGATCAAATGATCCAAAAAATTTTCTTTTTGTCTGTTGAAATAACTATAGGAAACATATTTAATCTTCGCGAGCATAAATGCTACTTTGACTGCTTCATTAGGCCCATCTCTCTTAATTAGTGACATTTAGCATCAATAAAAGCAATAATAATGCCCATTTTCGACATCAAACATCACTTTAACCAGGCTTAACACATACAATTGTCAGAAATCATGATCGAGTAACACTAATAGTAGAACTAACCATTTTCTTTGATATCTATTATAAATTGAAAAATAATGTGTTTCATTTATTCAAGCAAGATACTTGGTAACACAAGTATACTCGAGAAAAGTTCAGCGCCAAGCGTGCCAGCAATAAGTATGCCTGATTCGAGTAAGATACTCAGTATCATGAGTGTACTTGAGAAAAGTTTAGTTCCAAGCGCGCCGGCACCAAGTGTGCCTGATTTGAGCAAGATATTCGGTAACACGAGTGTACTCGACAAATGTTTAGCTCCAAGCATGCCAACACCAAGTGTGCTTGATTCGAGCAAGATACTCGGTGACATGAGTGTACTTGAGAAAAGTTAAGCACCAAGTGCACTTGGACCAAGTGTGCTTGATTCGAGTGAGATACTCGGTGACACAAGTGTACACGAGAAGAGTTCAGTGCCAAGCATGTCAGCACTAAGTGTGCCTGATTCAAGGAAGATACTCTGTTACACGAGTGTACTCGAGAAAATTTCAGTGCTAAGCATGCTAGCACCAAGTGTGTTTGATTCGAGCAAGATACTCAGTAACATGAGTGTACTCGAAAAAAATTTAATGCCAAGCGTGCCAACACCAAAAGTGCCTACATCAATTACTCCATGCACTCGGGAAAAGATCAACGCATGGTTTGACAAAACCCCAACATCAAGGATGATCACAATCACATTTAAGATACTTGGACATAAATATCCGAATAAGATTTTAGGGGGGACTCTTGGTACCCCAATATCAATATCGAGTCTAGAATGCAGCCCAGTAGTCCAAAGCCCACACAAGAGGTCATTTATCTAAATCTTACAGGGAGATACGTATCCTTATTCAATATATAATTAAACTTTCTCCTATAGCTTTCATGTTTAAACCTAAAAATATTCTAATTATAATAATCCACCAATCACTCACTAAATAAAATCCAAACTAAACAGTCTAAACATGAGAACATAGAAACAATATATATTCAATAGATTCAAAAATAGAACCGCAAGCGCAAACTAAACATAAATAAAAAATCAACATTTTCCTCATAAATAAATTTGAATTGATTGGAAGGGTAGAATGAGAAACTCTCCGCAGTAAACTTTAACTTGTCGGACATTTTGAAATTTACATCTACTTTCAAATTAAAGAATTAATAAAAAAAAGAAGATGAAGAAGATGCAACATGATTAATTCGTTCAAAATCTTCCAAATTGCATAACAAATGGCAAGCAAATTTGACAGATAAATTTGTACTTCTATCAAATTGCTAAATAAGTTTATCCCATACACTAGATTCTCTTCTAGGAATTTGTTTAATAAAATTTCTATCAATGTCATTAAATAACTCATCAAGTGATTGTTCCATAAACGAGTTTAAAGAATAATCAAATTAGACATAATTAAAATTTGAGTATTATCATGAGGTCTAATAATAGATGGTTCAAAATTTTTAGCTTTTCGTATTAATGGATAATTTTGCATTCTAATTGATCTCCCATTTCCAACATTAAATCTTACATCTTTTGTCATAACATCTTAAATGGCCAAAGTACTAGACCATTCCAATGAGGGAGTAAACTTTATTTTAACTTTCTAAAAGAAGAAAAATGAAAATAAAGCCCTTTTTAATATAGACTTATTGTTAGCACCCGAATTTTAGACTCGCTAAAATAGATATGAGAAAATTCGATGATGATAAAAAATTTAAAGGAATTGGTGTACAGAAAAGGCAGTAGTATGAGATCAAGATTCCAGCCCAATATGGGTCTAGTTTTAGGTTTTAAAGTCTTAGAAATTGGGTGCACAATCCAAAAGCCTATTGAAAGAGTCTAAGAAGCCCATTGTCTGATTGTTATAAACGAGTTGAACTGCTTGCGAGCTACTCAGAATTTGACTCGAAAAGCTTGTTCGATCTCTTCTATTGAAACTCATTTAATAAATGAGTCAAGTTCAAATTATATAAAAACTCGTCTTATAAAGCTTGTGAACAATCTCAAATAAAACGTCATGAGCTGGCTTGTAATTTTAATGTATTGATGCAGCTTGTGAGGATGTCACACCAACAATATAAGAAAAGATTTCTTAAGATAATGATGAGAGGATCCATGATAAAAGTACTTGATCTTTCTTAAACTATGTATGCAATTCGGGGTTTAGAACATGAGTAGGAGGATTCTTGTTATTCATGATTGTTGGTGGAAGTGGAGGTTTGATTGGTTCCATTAATATAATCCATAAGTTCTTGACAATTTAGAAGAGGAATGAGTTTGAGTTTTCATGCAAGGTAATTTTTTGATGTTAATTTAACAGAAAAATTCAACTGGGCAGATGTAGATGAAGAGGATGAAGAAGAAGAAGAAGGAACAATGATTTGAGTGTCTTGTGTTTGAAGCCATATTGCTTTGATGCCATAATAAAAATAAAAATGATCTGACTTGAATGGATTTTTAATTCATTAATAAATATAATTGCAATACATGAATGAATACATACAACAGAATAATGAGGAGTTACAACATACTAAACTTACTAATTAGATAGGTTTGTTTGCATTGATATGGATATGAAATTGACTAACAATTAATTCTAATAATCTTAACATGGATTTTTCATGGAAAAAGATAAATGTATCATTCAACATGAAACTGGTTGGATTTGGGCTAGGAGTTTTGTCCTCGATCGTTATTGCCTAACTTGAATTAGGTTCAAGAATTTATTGTAGCTGTTTAAAATTGTGAGTTGAAACCGAATTATCGTATGATTGAAGCTTCATAGAAATATTTTGAAAAAAAAAATGTATAACAAGAAAAATTTTCAAATATTTCTTTAATATTCAATTAAAACAATACTTGAATATTTAGCTTACCTAAAATGCTATATTCTTAGTGCCGATAAATAATGACTAACAATGAAAAACGATCACTGAAATAATTTTTTCAATTTTTTTATAATAGTTATTAATGTTTTTTAAATTTCAATAAATTTTTAATTATTTTTTATCTAAACCCCTGATATTTAGAGGCCATTGTATTTTGATTGATCTGATTTGATCTAGATAGGACCATAAGAATGACAAAAGTTTTCGAACAACTAATAATTTTTAAAATTTTTATTTATAATTTTACATAAAAAAAATAACTTTCTCATTTATGAAAAGGTCATTTTGCTAATTAAAAAACAAAGGAAATTAACATACTTTTCAAAATTTTGGATATATTTTTTTGTTAATCAATTTTTTCAAATGCATTATCAAAAAGTTTTAAAAATAATTTTTAACAAAATATTTCTTTAACATACTCAATGTATAGAAAGAACAACATTAGGTAATAGCTCATGATGAAGCCTACATGAACTCCTACCTTATGAAGAAAAGCTTGGGGATGAACTCTAAGTAGTTATTGATTTTGTACATAAACTTAGATATATACATATGGGGTTGTTATTAGAAGATTGTATCCTAATTAGAGACGAGTCATAGAATCCATATGACGTCTGTGCTAAAATAAAAGGAATGAATATAAGTTGGTGTTTTCCAAGAAAGCTATAGACATATAGATAGATATTTAACATATGTATCATCAAAATGGGAGACAACCGAACCAGTCTTTCTTCCTTAATAATTATCTATATCTGTATAACAAAACTTTGGTGATGTAGACAAGTAGTCATTTTTTGGCTCACTGTTTAATTTGTAGAGTAGTTGAGACATGAAAAAATACTTACCCAAAACGAATCAAAGTCTTTCTTATATATATATAAAAGGTAGTTAGAGTTTTGTACGCCATCTTAGCTCATGCAATATGCTCCTGCCATCATACAAGCCAAAATATTATACTCAATTATTCTAATTACACATAGACTCTTACCTTATCAATTTACATGACACATTTGAACCATTGATGGGTACTCTCTAAAAACTGATCTAACGGTACTAAACATATGATTTCAGCTTGTGATACCAGGATTATACATGCACTCGTGGTACAATTAGCATAGCTCATCCTTTTATGTTTAATTCAACAAAATAATAAAAATAAAAGTGATAAAATGGTTTATATCTTCCTCATGCAAGCTCTGCAGTTCACCTACCAAAGCAACAGCCAAAACTCTAAATATAATATAAGGAGGGTCAATCTTGTTAAATTATTTCTCTTTTCTATTAATTCTTTGTTAAAGAATTCCCCCCAAAAGAGAAAATATGAAATCTTTGTTTTATATTCATGTGCTATAGGAGATGGTGCAGTTAACCATTGCTATTATTTGAAGTTTGTTTTTAGCTAGTGCTTTTGTTTGTTCCTTTCTTGAGAAACAAATATTTCCAAAGCTAATTCAGAGGTCTTTGCTTTCATACCTAAGGTTCTTGCGACTGTGCTGTTAGATATTTAGTGGCTGTGATTTCTTTGTATGTTTCATGTAACTTTTTTGTTGTTTGTGATGTATCTTAGTGCGTATGCTTTTGCCTTTTCTTTTTGGCAATAGTTAGCCATGTGAGTGAAGGTGTGGAATTGAAAGTTTCTGTGGGTTTATATGCATAGGTACAATTACATCATGAACATGTTCCAAAACATCATTGAGAGACTGAGGCCTCTTGTTGGACTCAAAGGCTGGGATTATTGCGTCCTTTGGAAATTAAGTGACGACCAAAGGTTAATTAAGATAAAAAACTACATGTCCAATTTCTTTCTTTTTAGTACAAGATAGGCAATTATATTACTCTGCTGCTCTGTCTAATGATACACAGTATCATTTTTCTCCCTTTTTTTTACTTGTTTTGAAGATACCTTGAGTGGATGGACTGTTGCTGTGGTGGGACTGAGAGCACACAAGTTAATGTTGGAGAAGAGCTTCAGTTTCCTGTTGCTTCAGTCCTACCTTGCAGGGACATCATCTTTCAGCACCCAACAACTAAATCTTGTCAAATTCTTGCTCAACTGCCTTCTTCAATGCCTTTAGAGTCCGGGTACTTAAGATCATTCATTTCTCAATAATATCATTCTTTTACATCAAATTTAATGAATTTGAGTTCACAGGATTCATGCACAAGCCTTGATATCAAACCAGCCCAGATGGCTAAATTTTTCTAATATCTCAGATTCAGGTGATCTTGAAGTGAGTAATAAATGTCATTTCCAACTTAGAAATCAAGGGAAAGAAAAAACATCACCAAATGGTTAAAATCTATATATGGAACTAATTAAGAACTCTCATTGATCTGCTTACTTTGACAGGGAGCAGTTGGAACTAGGGCTTTGATACCATTGCCAGGAGGCCTATTAGAGCTCTTTGTTACTAAACAAGTACTTAAGTGTTTCTTCTCATCTCTACCTGTCATGTGCATAAGCCAGCTGGAGTTTTATGATTCTTGATCAACGATCTTTTTCATGACAGCTATAAATTAAACTACAAGAGTAAATAATTGTTGAATTGTTTAATGGTTTTACAGATACCTGAAGATCAGCATGTTTTAGATTTTGTAACAACTCAATGCAGTATTTTGGTGGAGCAAGAAGCCATGATTAACTCAACCAACATCGATACAACTTTTGCAGTAAATATGAATATGATTGGTGAAGCATCAAAACCATATCTAGCTGATCATGAAAATGAAGAAAAGGATCATGTCAACAACAATCAATTCCAGCATGCACCAGTTACCCCAGCAGCAGCAGCAGCATCATTAGAGAATTTGAATCTTCCATATGATATCTCCGCTGATCGAATCCGTCTGTGTAGTCCTCCAATGAACTTCCTGCAGCAATTTAGTTACAGCAATGATCAGGAAAACAAAACTAAAAGTAATGATCATATCTTTTTTGAAGGAACAGCAGCAAATTCTTTGTATGGACTTCAAGATCACATGGATACAGCTGCATTGCCCAAGAACATGATGACTGCAGGTACAGCAAATGTTCATATGAAATTTATGGAATCTTCATCAGCGAACAAGGAGCAGCAAGGAAACAATGATAAGGACTCAATCAAACTGGAGAATGGAAGATCGGATTCGATCTCTGATTGCAGTGATCAGATTGATGATGAGAATGATGCAAAGTACAGGAGAAGGACTGGAAGAGGTCCTCAAGCAAAAAATCTTCATGCTGAAAGGAGGAGGAGGAAAAGGCTTAATGGCAGGCTCTATGACTTAAGGGCCTTGGTTCCCAAAATTTCAAACGTAATTTTATATATACCATTTTTGATAATATAACATTTCCATGAACATCTGTGTAATATTTCTGTTTCTTGATTTCAACAGCTAAACAAGGCTTCCATTCTCGGAGATGCAATTGAATTTGTGAAGGACTTGCAAAAGCAAGCTAAAGAACTGCAAGATGAGCTTGAAGAACATTCAGATGATGATCAAGGTGGTAAAATTGGCAACCACAACAGTATCCCACAAGAAATTCTGAATCAAAATGGAGGTATTGTCAATGGGTTTCATGTGGGATCATCAGAAGCAGTTAGCTGCTCCAAACTCAATCACAAGTCAGAAATCAGTAATGACAAGGGACAGCAGATGGAGGTACATAACCAATAGTATGTAGTAATATAAGAATTAAGTTAATGATCAATTAACGAGTAATGTTTGCTTGGTTGGTTTATATGGGAATTAAGTAACTCCTAAGTTGATGAATTAAAATTGTTGCATAGGTCCAAGTGGAAGTAGCTCAGATAGATGGGAATGAGTTCTTTGTAAAGGTATTTTGTGAGCACAAGGCAGGAGGGTTTATGAGATTGATGGAGGCTTTGGATTCTCTTGGGTTAGAAGTTACAAATGCCAATGTAACTAGCTTCAGAGGCCTTGTCTCAAATGTTTTCAAAGTAGAGGTAACACTTCTAAACTTTTTTTATTTTTTTATTTTTTTATCTCACTTGAAATGGACACAAGTCATAGCATTATTATTATGATTATTATTTTTAACTTCGGTGGAGAGTTTCATTCTGCAGTAATGAGAAATTAAATTCATAACCTAATATATAAAAAGAAATTGAATAATGTTTTGTGCAGTGGACTTTGACATGAATTAATAGTTCCGTCACGGCTCGTAAAATTATTATTTTTATCTTTTTATTTTTATGGGGCACAAAAAAATTTTAGGAGGAAAAAGTGTAATTTTTATAGATCACCATAGAATTTTTCACATTGCAACTTGTGAGATATAATAGCATTCAAAGAAATTTTATCATTTACTTACTCAATGTTCGACATATAGCATTATTTATGTATATTAGGATTTAGAATAGTCATTTTATTTCTAATAATTAATTCCCAAATATATGTAAACCAAAATTAACCAAGAGAAAGGGTATGGTTTTTTTTTTTTGAAGCAAAGGGTATGAGTTTTTTGAACTAATGATTAGGATAATAAAGACTAAAGGGTCAAATTGGATTCTCGAAATTAAAATTGGACTTTAAAATTTTTGTTTTGGTCATCATAGGAACTTTTTCTTCTAAAATTGGATTATATTAGAATTTATCTTAAAAAATTTTATACTTAAGTCTTATAACCTAATAAAATTTTAATTTTAATAGTTAATTAAGAAAAAATTACTTAGACTAATAAATAAATTGATATTTTTTTTAAAAATATACATCATCTAATTATAAAATTTTAAAAATATTTAAGTTACATACTAGTTTTTATGTTTAATTTTTTTTAACTTTTCTTACAAACTAATTTAAAATTTTCCTAAAATTTTTTATAAATGTAAAAGTTTTAAAAATTTACAATTAAGTTATATACATTTAAAAAATTTTTCAATTTGAATTATTAATTTAAATAACTTTTGGTTAATAAAATATCAAATTAAATTGATGAATAAAATTTAATTATTGAGCTATTAAAATCAAATTATGAATAAAATTGATGATTTTTCATATGCAAATCAATTGATTCTAACGTTTTTAAAATTTTAAGTCTAAATTTTTTTAAAAAATTTAAAAATTAAAAAAAAAAGAATTTCAAAAGTTTTTCTAAAAATAATTATACAGGCTTAAAATTATTAAAACTGTATAATTAGGTGATATATATTTTTTAGAAAAAATTTATCAATTTTATTTATTAATCTTAATAATTTTTCATTAGTTAATCATTAAAATTAAAATTTTATTTGATTTATAGAATTTAATTGTAAGAATTTTTTAAAATAAAGTCCAATATGATCCAATTAGCAAAAAAAAGTACCTATTAGAATTAAAAGGAACTTTAAAATTCACTGTTAATTTTGAGGTATAATTGAGGATCTAATTTGACCCTTTGGCCAAGTCATAAATGCATCAAATGAGTCAATCTCAAATATTAAAATTTTAATTTGTTTGTTTCTTTCTTCAAATGTAGAAAAAGGACAGCGAGATGGTTCAAGCAGATTATGTCAGGGAGTCTTTGCTAGAGCTGACTAGAGACCCGCCAATAGGATGGCCTGAAATGGCAAAAGCTGCGGAGAATGGTACTGGTATGGAGTATCACCATCACCACCACCACCACCACCATATGCACAATGGCCATCATCTGCACCACCTTCATAATTGAGCAAAAAATCTCTAAACAGTTAACTTTCTGACACTAATTTTATGTGACAAGTGTTACAGGCACTTTAGTTAAATGATATGACCTTTTGCTTTATATATTCTTGCTTCTCATCATGCTTGTCGAAAAACATAGAAATGAGTTCCTTAGCTATGCTTTCCTAAGCTTTCTGCTTCTTGGAGTTTGCTTATAAGTATGTTTTCCGCAGACATAATTTGGCACACACTAAAACTTTCCCTCAAAAGAACCTTTCCAGCCTTAAATTTTTGTTTGGTTAATAGAAAGGTCATATGACTTGAGTTTTGATAGATCGCAAAATAGGAAGTAGTTCTCCCAATTTAAATCAACAAATATTGGAATAAAAAACTTAACATGACTTGACTTAAACATTATATTGATACTTTCTATATCCAAATTAAAGGTACTTTATACTTTTGTTTTTGTCAAACAATATAAACAACTTTTTTTTATATATATATATTTTGTTAATCAATCAAACTAATTTTATTACTTAACCAAAACAAAGACAACAAAATAGAGTGGAGATTTTTGTACTCCACATGTTTCTAAATGCATTCCATATTTATTTTTTTGTGATTTAAATGATATAATATCATTATTTTTAAATGACTCTTTTCTTCGCTAATATGTTTTCAATGACTTGTTAAATTTCTCATTTTAAATATCTTAATTCGTTTTTTTTTTAATTTTTTGAATGCTCAATACATATACCTGAATTTTAAACACATAAATTGTTTATAATTAAAATGATAAAAAAATTAAAAACACTACATGAAAAACATAAAAATAATAATAGAAATTATAAATATTTGCAAATTATTAACTAAAACCCTAGATTCTTAGTTAAACTTATATATAAGTTTAACTAAGAATCTAGGGTTTTAGTTAATAATTTGCAAA
>CATIWM010289040.1:0-23518 GCA_949671775.1 Mallotus repandus
TATTTATCATTCAATTATTAGTTTAACTTAAAAAATTACATTAAATTAATTTTTGTGTAAATAAAAGTATTAATATTAAAATTATTAAAGAAATAAAGTGTCATAGCTCAAATAAAAAATTTACTAAATTGTAATAAATTATAAGTTTAATGGTGTTGTAATATTTAAATTGTTATATAAAGAAAATATAACTTTTATTATTTTAAAATTTTTGTTAACAAATAACTAATGATTTTTATTATCTTATGATTAATTATGACCATAATATTTTTTTTTATATGAAATCAGTTCTAAAGTTAAAAAAATTAATTATAAAAAATATTGAAGTAATATCATATAATTATTTAAATAAAATATTTATAAAAATTGTAACAAATTATAACTATATTAAGTTAATATTAAATTGTTATATAAACAGATAACATTGTTATTATTTTTAAAATTTTTATTTAATAATAATAATAATAATAATAATAATAATATGTTTAATTATTTATTTACTATATATTCCGAGTTAAATAAAATTTTTATTCATGTGTGAAACACGTAATTGTTTACACTTTTCCTCATATAAAAAAACAAGTTTAAATGATGTTCATGTAGTTATAATAATGATAGATTTAAATATTATAGATGTTCTTTAGGTATATTCTATCGTTACTTTGTTTTTTATAAAGTGAAATATACTTTGTTAATAACCATCATTCGAAGAAAAAATATACTTTTATCTTATGGTAATATAGATAAAGTAAAATAAAAATAACTAAAAAATCAAGTAACCATAGAATTTTTCTATTTTTTTGATAATCTTAGAAATTATATTTTTTAATCAATTACAAATTATTTTTTAAAATAATTTAAATTTATAATTACTTAAATGTAAGAATATATAAATTAAAATAAGGTCTCTTTGTTAATCGTTTCATTAAATTTTTTTACTTTTTTATAATTTTTTAGTCATTTTACATTATATAATAATAATAGTGGTAATAATAATAATAATAAAAAAAAAATTATGTGATGATACAAATATAAATTATAACTATTAACTATAATTCATATATAATATGTCTAAATTAAAAATAATAATGTTCAAAATAAATATATATGAATTTTATAATTATTTAATAATTTAGTTATCTTATTTAAATTTAATAAAATATATATATTAGAAAATTTTATTTTTATTTGGATTTATCAAATTTTTAAATTTAAAATAAACCAAAATTAAATTTTAATCATTTTAAAAAAAGGAAATTAGGAGTATTTTTTAATCTTCATATATAAAAAATATATAATTTTCTTCCAAAAACATTAGACTCCAGTATCTCTTATTTATATTTTTATATGTACTTATTGAATGGGGAAATTCTTTTGCACTATTGGATTAAAAGCCGCTTGGAGAATTGCTGCCATGTCAGCAACCGCAATGCCAGCTTAAACCAAAAATATCCAAAAAAAAAAAAATCTTATCTTTCTTCTTCCAACTGAAAATCTGTCCAATTCCCAACAAGCACTCAACTCAATTTTCTTTTCTCATCCTAAAATATTTTCCCACCATCCAAACAGAACATATGAATCCAACACCAACCTAATCTGTTGAAAAGTATCAATGGCAATCACTATAACAGCTGCTGCAAAATTAACAGAATTACCATTAAGAAGCAGTTCACTTCCACTCTTCTCTTCCAAAACCCCAAAACCAAAACCCTCTTTTCACTCTCTCAAAAGACCCTTCTGCACTTCCTCATCTTCTTCAACTCGAACCACCCAAAACCCTAAACCTAACGACCCAAAATCCCCCTGGCTCTCAAAATGGGCCCCTCATAACCCTCCTCCGGCGCCGGCACAGAAACACTCCCAATCCAAGGACCCTCAGGACCATAAAAAGATTCCATCTTTGACTAAAGACAAAGGTCAAAATGCCATTGAGAGAATTGTCCTCCGGTTGAGGAATTTAGGTTTAGGATCCGACGATGAGGATGAAGAAGAGGATGAATCCAATGGCGCAGCTTTAACTCCGGTGACAGGGGAAGAGAGGCTGGCAGATTTATTGCAAAGAGAGTGGGTTAGACCGGACACTATCTACATTAATGAGGACGGTGAAGAAGAGAGTGATGATCTGGCGCTGCCATGGGAGAGAAAGGAAAAGGGTCCAGAGAAGGGAGAAGGAGAGAGGGAAAGGAGGAGAGTTGTGAAAGCTCCGACATTGGCGGAATTGACAATTGAAGATGAGGAATTGAGAAGGTTGAGGAGAATGGGGATGTTTTTAAGGGAGAGAGTTACCGTCCCAAAAGCTGGACTTACTAAGGAAGTTTTAGAGAAAATTCATGATAAATGGAGAAAGAATGAGTTGGTTAGGTTAAAGTTTCATGAGGTGTTAGCTCATGATATGAAAACTGCTCATGAGATTACTGAGGTTGGCTGCAATTTTTATTTTATGTTTGTTAGAGTATATTCATGGCGTCTGGAACGTTTAAAAATGAAAGAATTTTATTCAATTGAATCTCATTTAATTATCATGTTTGGAAAGTTTTTAGTTGCTTGATTTTTTTTTTCTTTCAACTTCAATAAAAAGTTAAAGCATTTTGAAAGAAATGAAATAATTTAAGTTTGCTAGAAATTATCATTGAATTTTAGAATATGGATGATAAACATTTGGAACTTGATAACTAATTGTTTGTGTAATGGTCAGCGTCGAACCGGAGGATTAGTTCTATGGAGGGCAGGGAGTGTCATGGTTGTGTACCGTGGTAGTAACTATGAAGGGCCTTCATCTAAATCCCAACCAGCTGATAGAGAAGGAGATGCTCTTTTTGTCCCGAATGTTTCTTCTGCCAGCAGTGGGACAGTAAGAAGTGATAATGTTGCATCTTTGACTATGGAAAAGAAGGAATCAGCTGCTAAAAGTTTGGACCGTACTGAGAATATGTCTGCTGAGGAAGTTGAATGTAACACCTTACTAGATAGTCTTGGCCCTCGGTTTGAAGAGTGGTGGGGCACAGGAATACTTCCGGTGGATGCTGACTTGCTTCCTCGGACAATTCCTGGTTACAAGACACCTTTCAGGCTTCTTCCTATTGGGATGCGATCAGTGCTTACGAATGCAGAAATGACTAATTTGCGAAAGCTTGCTAAAAAACTTCCTTGTCATTTTGCCCTTGGTAGTGTCATTATCTTATGTAAAATCTTGACTTTGCTGATTCAGTTCATTGAATTTTATTGTTAACTTGTTTTGTTTAGGGAGAAACAGAAACCATCAAGGATTGGCAGTTGCAATACTCAAGCTTTGGGAGAAAAGCCTTATTGCAAAGATTGCTGTGAAACGAGGAATCCAGAATACAAATAATAAACTAATGGCTGATGAGATAAAGGTGTGCTATATACTTGTTGTACATGCGTAATTGACTTGTGTTTGCATAGACATTTTCTTTGAATCATTTTAGTTTAAGAAATAGATCAAATGGTGAGGTTTTAAGTCCATTTCTGCTGCTCTTTTTAATTTTATTTGACTTTCTCTTTTTCCTCTGGGTTCCTTGTTTTGTAAGTGGTGCTGAACTTACAAGAGATGTAATCATACAACCTAAAGATTACCTCATAGTTCAGTGGTGTTCAATTTTCTTGTATATATGTTTGCAGATGTTAACAGGAGGTGTGTTATTGCTTAGAAACAAGTATTACATTGTCATCTATCGGGGAAAAGATTTTTTGCCTACAAGTGTAGCTGTCTCTTTAGCAGAGAGAGAAGAATTAACAAAACAGAGTCAGGATGTTGAAGAGAAAGCACGAAGCAGTGGAATGGAAGCATCATCATCTGGGGAAGAGGAAGGTAAGCCACTGGCAGGTACCTTAGCAGAGTTTTATGAGGCTCAAGCCCGGTGGGGAAAAGACATGTCTGCCAAAGAACGTGAAAAGATGATTGAAGATGATTCTAGAGCAAAAAGGGCCAGACTAATAAAACGAATTGAACATAAATTAGCTGTTGTAAGTCTCTCTCTCTCTCTCTCCCCCTCCCTTTTGCAAACAAAAGCAATTCATTATAACCCTCCTAAATCACTAACCATGTAAAATCCTTTTCTATGCTTAGGAAATAAAATTTTTTAAGATAAATAATCATTCTAATTCTTCTAGTGCTTATAGATGTTGAGCTATTGCAATAAGTTCTTTGATAGCAAATATCATTTAGTTTTTGTGCTTGTTTTCATATTTACTTCAGTAGCTTCCCCTTTTAAGATCTGTAGTGATGATAATTTTTAATTATTTAAATGGTTAATGTCTGCTAATAAGTATTTCACTTGCAAATCACAAGTTGAAATTAGATAACAGTTATGCAAAATACACTACGTACTTCATGGTTCCCATGAAATCTTTAATTGTGATCATTTACTTTTTCGTTTTTTATCTAATTTTTGTTTTGGGACCAAAACTTATGCGACAATATTGGTTCTTATTCTACTAGATAGTCATCTCATATTGATTATCTTATTTCTTGACATGGTACAATGTCCATTAGTTTGTTAATGTTTGAGTGCTTGGACAGGCTCAAGCCAAAAAGCTTAGAGCAGAAAGATTGTTAGCCAAGATAGAATTCTCAATGATTCCTTCTGGTCCTGATTTTGACCAAGAGACAATCACAGATGAGGAACGCGCCATGTTCCGTAGAGTTGGCTTAAGAATGAAGGCCTACCTCCCACTTGGTGAGTAATCTTCAGTCATAAGTGATCTCTGATAGTAGAGCTAAAAATATCTGATTTTCTGTACTTCATCTTGTGCCAGGCGTTCGTGGTGTTTTTGATGGTGTGATTGAAAATATGCATTTGCACTGGAAGCATAGAGAACTTGTGAAGCTAATATCCAAACAAAAGACTCTTGCATTTGTTGAAGATACAGCTAGGTTATTGGAGTATGAGAGTGGAGGGATACTCGTGGCAATAGAAAGAGTACCCAAAGGATTTGCTCTTATTTACTACCGTGGAAAGAATTATCAGCGGCCTATTAACTTGAGGCCAAGAAATCTTCTGACAAAGGCAAAAGCATTGAAGCGTTCTGTAGCCATTCAACGCCATGAGGTTTCCTCTCTTCTATCCTGATTTTTGCTACTATTTTTTTGGTGGAGTACTTTCTGAACCTTATCTAATTAACCTACTGAGCCTCTCTCTCTCTCACACACATGGGCGCGTGCACGTGCACACACCCATATTAAACAGTAGGCTTTATACCAATTAAGCCTTCAGATTACTAACATAGAAACTATGAAGTCCAATTTTTCCTTGTTAGCTGGAGCATCTCATATATGATAATGGAGCTTCGGAGAACCTTAGATGGAGCTGTTTTAACAGTGTCGCAGTTTGAGCAAGTGTTTCCTCCATTTGATAATTAATTGAGCTCCTTTACCATCCCTAATTTTCTATTCTTCAGAATGAACAGAAACAAACCTGAAGATTTAGGTTGTGAGTGAACATATTAAAGACAAGACATAAGTATTTTTAATGATTAATCATCTTGCTTTCGTAAGATGCCGTAGCATTTGTTATATAATTACTGATGTACAATAAATTTGTTATAAATACTTTGTACGTTCATGTAGGGTTGTAGGCTAACAGTCCTCCCTTCTTCATTTTGCATATTGTCTTAGGAGTTTTCTAGAGACAAATATTTTTCAAGGAAATTTAGTGTATGTTACATTAAAGGAAGATTTGCCTATGTGTTAAAATCTGTAGCATGTTTCTAAGAAATGAAAATCTTATCATCATCTAGGATTCCCATACTTTTTCCAAAAAGTTGCAGGTATTTATATATATTTTATTTAACTTATGTAGGATGCTTGTTAATGACAATATCAATAAAGTGAGATGGTTTTTAAATTATAAAATGATTTGTATTGCTTTCGAATGAATGTACTGTTGTACTATTTTTTTTCCCATTTGAGAAGATAATCCTAGTGTCACTCACTGCTACTGCATGGATTAAAAATGCTTATAGATCATCTTTTCCTTGATGGTCTTTTCTTTTTGTAGAAAAAAAAATCACTCTGCTTGATCCCTTCCTCACCAATTTCATATCATAGTGAAAATTGGAGATCTACCATTCCTACACAGCTGTAAGCCACAGAGACTAGATCTGCAATTAAATAACAATCACATTATGCTCAAACTTGGACTGGAAATGCCTCTATAATCTTCCAGAATATTTAAGGGCTGGGGATTTTTTTTTTTTTACCAACTGTAGGCGGACTGGATGCAACTATGGCTGTAGGAATTGCAAGTTAAATTGAACTTTGGTGTCTTAATTCTGGTTTATTAACACTACTATCAGCTCTTTGGAGACTGCATATATGCTTGTTTATGCTGATTTTGAAGAGATTCATGTAAACAAAGGACTAGAATAGTGAACATAAAAATAGAAAGTTGGAGATGGTAAAATATATAGTTTGTGTGGCTTTAAAGAAAACCAGGAAAAGCAAAAAAAAAAAAAATTTGAAAGAGTCTTCTTAATAGTGTTCTAGTTGATGATGAAATGAAATAAGTTAACAGAGGAAAACTTTTCACTGTTCTTCAACCTCTCAAAACTACATTTTTGCCATTTTCAGATGTTTGATAGGTCGGTGCATGTGTATTTTGGTGTCTTCTAGTCAAAATTGGACCAATATGATTCCATTAAATTCTTCTGCTTTTTTTTTTCCTCAATACTGTGTCTGTGCTTATGGCCTTCTGTTACTGATATGTGCTCCGTATGACACATTATTCTTACATGAAACATGCAGGCTCTTAGTCAGCACATTACTGAATTGGAAAGAACCATTGAGCAAATGAAGAAAGAAATTGTAAGTGCTGAGTATTTTTTTTTTCTTTGGTACTTTTGTTGAAATGATGGATTTATGCTACATATTCTCATGCAGTCATGCTCTATTGATTTTTTATGTGTTTTGTTAACATTCATTCTCACGTATGGTGATATTTCTCATATTGTTTATATAGAGTGCTTGAATTATTTTTGTTTAGTTATTAAGTTTTTCTGGTTGTAACTGTCGCTGATTCTATTATTGCTATCATTACCATTATCGTCCAATGACACAGCTACCACCACCATCATCATTATGATTGTTATCCTCATTATCACCATCTGTATTAAAACTGGAATGCTTTTTGCTTTTCATTTACAGGGTCTTCCCCTGGAAGATGATGAGGACAACTGGACCTCAGAGGATCATGATCAATTAGATGATTCAGAGTTCACTCAAGTGAGATTATTATGCTTTGCAATTTTCTAATTTGTCATCACTATACTTTATTATTCCTCCGATACTGTTGTGCCTGTGGTCCTGTTTGTTCTCTCTGTAATGGACTTGATATTATTTTTCTTGTTACTGTGAAAGCTCAGTGAACAATATTTCATCTTCTATTGAAGTGCAGAGTGAGAATGATGCATCATTTTCTACAAATATGCTGAGTGATGATGAGGCTTCATTTGCTGTATCTGATGATGATGATGAAGAAGAAGAAGAAGAAGAAGAAGATGGTGAGGATGATGATTGGGAAGCCAATAGAGACTTTGAATTTACAGGCACTCAAAATGATCATGCTGTAAATAGAAAAAGCTGAGGAGTCTGAATATTGAAGCAACTTGATGGCTCCTCTTCCATGAACTTGTCCAATGAAGGTAATCATTTTTTGATGCTATTTGACTATTTCTTGGCAGTGTGAGTATGATATTTTAATCATGATCTTATGCCCCAGCACATATTTATACTTTGATATCTACTCACGTTAAAAATGTCCTCAATAAGACTACAAAGATTGTGGACAATCTTGATGGCCAATAAGTAGCCATGAGTGAACACTTAAATTTACTTGTATAAATTTCCTCGTCTGAAATCATACAGTCCCTAATTGAAGCATAAAGTTGTTTGATAAGTGAATTGCTTCTTGATCTAGCACTTTCTGCTTCCTGGTTTCGTACATTAGGTTGAATTAAGGAGCATGGATGATTCTCATGAACTTTTGATTTGGATGAGCTTATTGCATGCCATGCCATTGGGACTAACAGAATTGCGAGTCAATCAAGTGGATGGCTTACGGAGTTGTGGCTACATGCTACATTATGAATACTCATCAAAAGCAAGTTGATTTATGCCCTACTGTATTCTGCAAGCTTGGTGTTTGAATACTGTTAGTCTGCGGTCGGCTTTTTATATCATGAGCCACAATAATGCTGGCTGCATGTCTGTTTAAAGCCAAATCTTGGTGATGGTGCATTCAACTGGCACTCCATAATAAGTTCGATCATTTTCCAAGATAAAGTTGTATCCTATTAAGAAAAGGTGGCTGTGGTACATCTCTTGTTGACTGTGAATCATTATTGTAACTGTTATAGTTTGAGGTAACAGTCATCGTAATATTGTTACAGCAATGCCCAGATAATTTGATGTGCAATACACTTCTGTGTCAAATGCTGTCACGCAGCTTATGAAGTCACCAAATTACAATGTGAATGCAGGTTGCCCGCTGCTGGTTTGAGTCATCCAAGCCGCACATTTATTAGTTTACATTTTTTTTTTTTTTTAAATTGACAGCCTAACCAATCTAAACAGCTTCATAAAAAACCTGCAGCAGCACCACTTTTCCTGTGCCAGACAAAACGTGCAAGATAAAACTCAAAACGATAGAACAGCTACACAAAGCAAATTTTAGCAAATTCAAAGGCAGATAATAGCGGTAGGATTCACTAATACTCGCAGGCCCATTAGATTCACTAATAACATTGTACAATGGACGTGCCATAAGAACTGCTTCAAGTTGAAGGTTTGTTGCAATATTGAATTTCAGAGGAATGTGACAATATGTCACAAGAAACGTATCAAATTCTGAGGTAATCAGACCTGTTCCATCTACCAAGTTGAAAAATGACATCATAATTCGGATTTGATGATTACTATAGTGATCCAGGCAAGTTACTAATAACATAAGGACGGTTGCACGTGCAGCATACACAAATGCTCAAAGGGAGTAAGCTATATCAGCTAGCCCTAACGCCGATTGTACATAAAATGAAATTGTATGGGAAAAAAATTAATCAACGTCAAAAGAAAATCCACCACAAAAATTACCCAACACTTTAAAACAAATACAGACTGCCAGCTTGATGATCTCGACTATAAAACTTGCTAAACAGCAAACTATCATATGATTGCAGCAGAAAAATAAACACCTATGAACAAATCCCTTCCAAATTCTTCCCAAAGTTATATCCTGTTTCAACTTCTGTATGATTCCTTTCCTGCAATTGACTTCCAACTTAGACGAACTAAAATGGTCCACTTGAGAAATGGTACTGCTGAATTGAAGAAATAATCAACTAGATTCATTGGCGCAGCATTTGCTGCAGCTGAAGCACTTGATTTCTTTGCTCAGGAGGCAGCAGATTAATCTGTTCTGGTGTGAGGCTCATGACCTGCTGAAGCAGTGCTTTCTCCATCTCAGGAGTCAACTAAACCGCAAAAATAACATAAGGAAAAGTTAGTTCCACAAAATTAAACTGCTAACAAAGACTTAGTAGATGGCAAAATTTGTTGTCTTGAAATATTACAGGTGCGGCACGATTGGGCTGATTGCCTGGCATCTGAGCAGGAACCAACTGAGGTGGTCCTGCAAGCTGCGCCATTGCTGAGCTCTCTTGTGGACCAGATACCCAAGAAGATCCTCTATCAATTTGCATTGAACTTCCACCTTGACTATTGAACTCAGCCCCTAAGTGCAAACCTCCCGCCTTAAAGCAAACAGGTAAAATAACATGAATACAGTGAATATTTCAAAATCACTAAATTGTGGGAGCATCACAGCATATAATAGCCATCCACAATGGTTTATTAGGAATGACTGAAAATAAAAATGCAAAAATGAATTTCCCACCACAGAAATACAAAGCAAATAAGCCACAGAATATTTTAACGTCTAACAATCATATCACCAGTATCACTTTTTTTTTTTTATTTCATTTTCCTCGGTGATTTTAATCTTGTAGTGAAACCTTGTTGGAGAACAGGAGATTTTTAGAGCCTTGGATTAAGTCACAAGTATGGTGGAAATTCATAGCTCAACTGATGCTCTAGTCTCATTGTACCAATCTTTTCAGGCAGATGGTCAGCCTAGCTTCTTGATTGACCTAAGCAAAACAAGAGAGACCAGAACTGATTCACCATAAGTCGCTGTCAGGAAGAGTAGAAGGGAAAACATTGATTATTATTGCAAAGAGCCAGAAATGAGTAGCTACCATTCTTTTTTTTCTTTGTATGTAAAGCACATAAATATATCTAGAAAACAGGTTTAATAAAACAAAAGGAAAAAAAGAAACAGGAAGGAAACTATGAGAGGTTACCGCATGCGAATGAATGAACATCCTGTCTAAAGCTTATGGCCCCACAACTTGTATAAATACAAAAAAGTAAATGTGTCCAATATTGTTATCGGTCGGTAACATAATAAGAAAGATACCAAGATCTGTAAAATTGCCAGAAAATACAGAAAATAAGACATCCACTTTATGTCCAATGTTTTAGAACATGGCCCATGTATGATACTGCAGCTGGTTGGTTCTTTACCAACTCAATCTTTACCATCTCAGCAATGAAAAGACTCAGACCTACCACAATCAGGAAGACTGCCTCTTTTGTTTATAATTTTGAACAAAGGGCAGAACCCCATTTTCTTGCTTGGTCCTAAATCGTGTAGTAAGTTTCTTGAAGGATTCCTGTCTTTTGTCGGATAGTCCATGGTGGGTTCATATTACAGATTGGCAGCATACAACAATCCCATATTATCTGTTGGCAGTTTCACAACTATCTCCACAAAAAAATAGAGTACCAATCAGATGATAGGTTCCTATTAAAGTTGCACATAAGTCCATTTTAATGAAACCGAGAAACCTTAGTTCCCAACTACTGGGGCTCAACTAGCCAAACTTATGTGGAGCAAAAAGGTCTTGGTAACGCATTGGACTTTGCCATTTTTATGGTGGTGCTGATAATGGAAAAGAATTCAACCACAGGTGATTCAGAAAAACCAGTAGAAAGAAGCAAAAATTTTCAATCCATTTTCCTATGAAACGAGGGATCATATCCCATTTAGAGTGATATATATATATAAGCTATAAAATATCTTAATGGAAATGCAATCAATATTGACAGATAGCTCTGCACCTGAGCACTTCAGCCTAGGTTCACACAAGAATGGACTCATACATGCATCACAAACCATATTTGAACATACCAATGAAACACAGGACAAGGTCCATCAGAAACGCAAAAAAACTCTCCATACAACAAAACATAGTTGTGGAAGTCCAGTCAACTATAGCATACCTGATACATTGGTGGTAACTGACTTGGATGAGGTGATTGTCCATGTGGAAATGAAGGCCCCATGCTAGCTTGAGGTTTGCTAACAGACTGAACAGTTCAAAAAGTAATGAAGTTATTAACAATAGGGTTGCAAATGATACTACAAAAAGTGACATGAAAACAACAATCTTTAACTTACATGATACATGGGCTGTGAAAGATGTTGAGGAGCGCCAGGATGTTGAAAACCCCCATTGTGCCCCATTTGTGGTCCATATTGTTGATGAAAGTTTGGTGCAGAAGACAGTCTAGGTTGTGGTGGCAATGGTGGTTGCAATGACATATGAGGAATTCCAGTCGTCTGTAATGGCTGTTGCAGTTGAGTAGAGGTAGTGGGCATTTGGGGTTGATGAAGTGGGGGAGGCTGCGAAGCAGAATGAAGAGAGGGTGGAGGTATATTTAGAAATTGAGAGGACTGTGGAACAGACATTGGTGTCACCTGAGAATGCCCCTTAGGCTGCTGCAATGTCTGTAGGTTGTGTGAAGGCATAGGCTGAGAAGTAGAAGATATTGATATTGAGGGTTGATTTGGCTGTTGCTTCCTGATTGGAGGTTGGTTCTGAGATGACACTGTTTGTTCCTGTAAAACTTGTCCATGTGCAACCTGAATATTTGACTGCAGAGATGTCTGTGATGATTGCTGTGATGCTGCAGGTTGGATATTTGGAATCTATATGAAAACTGGAATTAGAATATATGATGACAGAGAGATTTAACAATTTATATAGAGCTAAATTTCTTAAAGAATAAAAGCATACCACTTGTGGGGGCTGCACCATTCCAAGCATAATTTGTGCCTGATCAAACAACATAAATCAAGTAGAACCTACTCAGTGATCAGAGCAAACTCCGAGTGTTAAACAGGTGAAAGAACTTCAAATGTGAAGCCACCCATGAGCTACTCTACCGGTAAAAGCTTGCATAAGCATTTACAAAGGTTAATCAGCTAAGTTAAAATTTCTATGTTTAGCAAGCCCATGTGTAGACTTATTACTAATACAATTATGAATTCAATTCTTGTGTATAATCTACAACACATACATGAACATTCGGAGAAAAAAAAATCCTGTAAAAAAATATTTTTGATTGCACATTACTAACAGTTTATCCCTTAAAAGTTGCACATGGTATGCACATAACAATCTTAAATAACAATATTTTACATATTTAAACATTTTATGGCATAAAAAGAAAACAATAACAATTCTTGATGTTCAAAGAATGAATATTCAGGAAAAGGGCCAATTTCTTTTTAATAACTAAAATAAACCCTAATTTCACCTTTATATCATCAAAGCAACAAAAGCATAAAAATTGACAGTATAGAAAGCTGAAATGCAATAGGGTACTCACTATATCACACACTAGCAAAAAAAAGTCTATTCCTTTAGCGGAAAACAGGCCATGAAAAACAAGTAATGCAATAGAAAAAAAAAAAAAAAACCTGGACAAGGGCTTTGGTCAATTGAGGGTTTTGTATGAGAATTTCTTTAGCTTGCTGCTTGTTCTGCTCGATTAATGTCTGCAAAAATTCAAAAAAAAAAAAAATATATATATATATAACAAAATGCATTAATTTAGTATTGCGAAAGATTGAGAAGTGAATTGTTACCTTCATTTGAGACATGATGTCATAAAGCTGATTCTTTGTCATTCCGGCCAGATTCTCCGTTAATCCGTCGCCGGAAATTGGCTTTCCGGCCATTGCTTTTGCTTCGGCCTTGGTATATACAGAGAGCGCGGGATTTTGCCGTGGTGTCGTCTTTGTTTTTCCACTGGTTTCTGGTTTTGTTTTAATTTTACAGGTTTTATAAATGATGTTTAATTATTTTATAAAAATGGATGTAGTGATAGTGTGTGTTTATTGTTTTATTAAATGTTCTTCCAATTTTTTACAAAAAAATTGAATAAATTATAATATGATGATTATATTTTTTGAAGGAGAATTAATGAAATTTTTTTTATTGATATTATATATATATATATACATTGACCCTCTTCTAAAATTATATATAATGCTAGATTTTAAAATATATCCAATTAAATTTTTGTTATCATAATTTTTAACTAATTGCATTCTTAACTAAAACATTTTCTAAATTGATTTCACTAAAATTAGTGTATATATATATAAATTTCAATAATTTTAACTAATAAAGTTAAGATATAAAATTTTAATAATTATTTTTTATTTTTGTTGAACTAATGATTATATACTCAAATATATGTATTTTATATCTTTTTTTAATATAGCTAATTTTTTAAAAATTTATTTGAATAAAATTATATATTTATTTATCATATAAAATTTTTAATAGCTATTTACAAATATTTTTTAGTGATCTCAAATTATATCATAAGAATGTAGTTAAGTACCAAAATTTTTAATTCCGTTCAAATTAATTAAAAATTAAAAAAATTTATTTTTACCAATTGGCAAATATATTAAATGATTTAAAACATGTATATCTCTTAATTATACGAACTAATGTAGATATACATTACAATTAATGTTTAATTTGATTGATATAATTCTTTTGTTATTTATTAATAAATTAAACTTAAATTAAAAATTTATTTTATCATATACAAAAAATTACAATAATTATAATATTTAAGTAGAATTATAAATTAGAGAAATCATATATTTATTAATTAAATATATATATATTAATCATTAATAAAAAATATTTTTAATCAAAATATATAGAAATATTTATTAGGTATATAGAAATTAAATTTTTATCATATATACAATTTTTTGGGTAAAATTATAAAAAGTCTTCACTCATTATTATATAAAAATTGGATAAGTTAGTGATTTACTAATAAAAATTAAATTAAATTAATTAAAATATTATTTTAATTTAATTGAAAATATACTTCCTATTCTAATTAGGTTAGTTTATATTTTATCTCTAATAAAAATTATATTAATTAAAATATAATTTTAATTTAATTAAAAATATGTTTCTTATTTTAATCAGGTTAACTTCTATTTTATCTCTAATAAAAATTAAATTAATTAAAATATAATTATGATTTAATTGAAAGTATGTTTCCTATTTTAATTAGGTTAACTTCTATCTTATTCCTAACAAAAATCAAATTAATTAAAATTTTAGTTGTAATTTTGTTAAAAATATATATGTCTATTTTGATTGGATATTTTATCTAATATAAATCAAATTAGATGATAGAATTTTATAAGTCTTACGAAAATCTTATTAGTAAACAATTGAAATCAAAATTAATAAATTTTATAAAATAATTAATTATGAAAAAATAGTAACGTTAAAAATTTTAAAAGATTGTTATATAATTATTTGAATAGAAAATATCACAAGCAAGATATGTCACAAAAAATTAGCAAATTTTTATTAGAAATAGCAAGATTACTTAACTTTTTCTATTTATAATTGAAATAAAGTGAATTGTATTTTGATTTGTTTTATTAAATTTTTTGTGATTTCTTTATTAAATTAAAGTTTATTAAGAAATAATTATAATTAAATTAATTAAACTTTTTTATTTGTCTTGTATCTGTAAACAATATAGCATATAATTTGTTCAAAAGTAATATTTCTATAAGAAAAATATTATAATTATTATTTTTAGATATTTTTATAAAATTTAATAAAAAAGAGTTAAAATTAAATTAATTAATTTTTATCATTTAATTATTAGTTGAAATTAAAAAATTACATTAATCTACTTTTTTAGTAAATAAAAGTATTAATATTAAAAATATTGAAGAAATAAAATATCATTATTCAATTAAAAAATTTACTATTGTAATAAATTATAAATGTAATATCTAAATTCTTATATAAAGGAAATATAACTTTTATTTTTTTCAAAATTTTTTATTACAAAAATAGCTAATAATTTTTTTTATCTTATGATTAATTATGACCATAATATTTTTTTATATAAAATTAGTTATAGAATTGAGAAAAATATTAATTATAAAAAATATTGAAGAAATATTACATAATTATTTAAATAAAAGATTTATCAAAATTGTAGTGAATTATAACTATATTAAATTAATATCAAATTGTTATATAAATAAATAACACTTTTATTTAATAATAATAATATCAAAGTATATGCTATCACCAGTTTAAAAAAAAATTATTTACGTGCAGAACACATCGTTGTTTATTAGTATATATAAATGTATAAGGGGGGACAGGCAAAATTACAAATAAGTCTTCACTCATTATTATATAAAAATTAGATATTTTAGTCATTTACTAATAAAAATAAAATATAATTAATTAAAATATAATTTTAATTTGATTAAAAGTCTATTTTCTATTTCAATTAGGTTAACTTCTGTTTTAATTTTAATAAAAATTAAATTAATTAAAATATAATTGAAAGTATATTTTTTATTTTAATTAGGTTAACTTCTATTTTATATCTTACAAAATTAAATTAAATTAAATTAAAATAAAATGTAATTCTAATATAATTGAAAGTATATTTAATTAGATTTACTTATATTTTATCTAATATAAATCAAATTAGAAAATATAATTTTATAAGTGTTATTATATTAAATTTAAAAAGTAAATAAATTTTATGAATTAATTAATCATGAAAATATTAATTATTAAATTAAATTAATTAAAATGTAATTAAAATTTTCTATATAAAATTTTTTTTAATTAAAAATATATTTTTTTATTTTAATTAGGTTAATTTTAATTTTTTATATAAATTTTTTTATTTTAAAAATATATTTTTTATTTTAATTAAGTTAATTTTTATCTTTATATATAAAAGAACTTTTGGAGAAGGTAAATTTTTTCAGATAAGATTTTAATTTAATGTCTTATTGTACCACTGCTAGCTGACAAATTGTCGGCAAAAATTAGTTTCCTTGGATTTTAACAGCCAACGAACCCGCAGAGCATCAGGCAAGCAGCATGTTTTAATTTTGAATCATGTCCCTATTAACCAACTCTATCAAGGATTTCTACAATTAGAATTTAAATTAATTATAATTTAATTAAAAATATATTTCTATTTCTAATTAGATTAATTTATATTTTATATTATAGTCAATATTATTGGAATTAAAATTTTTAAAAATAGATATTTTTATAAATTAATAATTAATAAATAAAAAATAAAGCATATAGTTTGTTTGAAAGTATATTTGTAAGAAAAGTAGTATAATTATCATTTTTAGATATTTTTATAAAATTTAAAAAATAAAGAGTTTAAATTAAATTAATTAATATTTATTATTTAATTATTAATTAGTTGAACTTACAAAATTACATTAAATTAATTTTTATGTAAATAAAAGTATTAATATTAAAAATAGTAAATAAATAAAATGTCATAACTCAAATAAAAAATTTACTAAATTGTAATAAATTATAAATTTAATGGGATTGTAATATTTAAATTTGGATATAAAGAAAATATAACTTTTAATATTTTTAAATTTTTACTAACAAATAACTAATAATTTTTATTATCTTATAATTAATTATGACCATAATATTTTTTGTACATGAAATCAGTTCTATAGTTGAGAAAAATTAATTATAAAAATATTGAAATAATATTATATAATTATTTAAATAAAAATTTATAAAAATTGTAATGAATTATAACTATATTAAGTTAATATTAAATTGTTATATAAATTAATAACATTGTTATTATTTTTAACAAATTTATTTAATAATAACAATTGTAATAATGATTTTTTAAAAAAAATTATAAGAATAATATGTTTAATTATTTATTTACTATATATCACGAGTAAAATAATTTTTTTATTCACGTATGAAACACATGGTTGTTTACTAGTATATATATATATATATATATATATTATTGATCAAATGTTACAACCTATTAAAATTCTAGCACCTCCCTAATATTTTTACACTTATAATCGCTTAAGTTTTATTATATAACTAATCAACTCTATTTAGTTATTTAATTCTACAAATTAAGTTATTCATTTATTTATTTATTTGCTATTAATTCATTTATCAATATTTTTTTCAACCTAGTCCTGACAAAGTTTTCACCTTTCAAATGCTCAAAATGACTTAAAAATTGATATACACACACTCTAATACATCTATAAGGGACTAAAGAAATTGCTTACAAATTTTAGTTGAAATTGGAGTTCAATTACTCTTCCAAAGAACAGTTACTTCAAAAAATGACAGTTTTACACTTGACTTGCTTTCCCCTTTAAAATAGCCTCTAATTCAGCTCAACCTTGCTGGAGCCTCATAACCTTCATATAAGATTTTTAGATTGAAGAATTGAGTCTTCCTTTAGACATGCAAGCTCACTTCTTTTGATTTCCATTTGTTTTGGTGCTCTTGAGTTCAAGAGAGCAGGAGTTCCCCTCTATTTTTCCTTTTTATTTCTCCCCTCTCTCCCATGATCTAAATGCTTCTTCTTATCCATCTTTTTTTTTTTACGGCTGCCACATACTCATTTTCTAGTATATTCTTAATTAATTTATTATATATATTTTTTAGTATTAATCAAATGTTGCCACCTATTAAATTCTAGCATATTCCTAATATTTTTACACTTATAATCCCTAAAGTTTTATTATACAACTAATCAACTCTATTTAGTTATTTATTTCTACAAATTAAGTTATTTATTTATTTATTTCCTATTAATTCATTTATCAATAATTTTTTTCAACCTAGAGCTAGCATATTACA
Organism: Mallotus repandus; assembly: GCA_949671775.1. Classification (NCBI taxonomy): domain Eukaryota; kingdom Viridiplantae; phylum Streptophyta; class Magnoliopsida; order Malpighiales; family Euphorbiaceae; genus Mallotus; species Mallotus repandus. Next base: position 18,118 of record CATIWM010289040.1, read on the forward strand.
GAGGAACAATACTGGCTCCTGATCAAAGTATAATAAGAATGAATCACTGTAAAAAAAAAAAAGAAAGAATTGCACAAATATTGTCTGAACTTTTTAAATTTTACTATTTTAGTGTCTGAACTTTTTTTTTTAATTATTAAGTGTCTGAACTTATAAATTTGGTATCAAAGAGATGCTTCTGACCGGTGAGTGGTGGCCCAAGTGATGAGTTAGCTACCAATGAGATGCACAATTTGCTATGTCAGGCACCACATGAAGTAAAAAAATGAAATGACAAAATTAACCTAAATAAAAGTAGTTAGAAAGACAAAAATAACCCCAATTAATAAAACACAAAGTAACCTAACACGTTTAGCTTAACACTGGCCTAATTTGCTATGTCAGCAGCTGAACCCAGACAATGATTATGCAAGGTTTGGTGAGCTGAAACCCAAGCTTCCCGAAACTCAATAGCTTGTTGCACCGTCTGTGAAGGAATTAGACATGTTTTCTCCTAAAGTTTTTTATTTCTTTGAGCCCAAATGTTCCAAAAAATCATGGCTAACTTCACTAACATATCGTTTCGATTAAACTTTAAGAGAAAACAATAACCATTCTTGAAATTCAGAAAATTGACCAAAATTAAAGTCCATTCCAGCATTATCCCAGCATGCTTTGGCGAAAGGACAATCATAAAAAAGGTGCCAGAAATGCTCTACATCACAATTACAAAAGACATAAGCTAGAGGAGTAGAGATACCTCTAGATACCAGTTTCGTAAGAATTGGTAAACAACCATCACATAGTCTCCAAAGAAAAGTCTTCACCTTTGGTGGGATTACAAGTTTCCACAGTCGATTCCATCCGCTTTGATCAAGCAAAGAAGAAGACCGCTTTTGCTCCATACAAACACGATAACCTGATTTCACAGTATATCTACCATCCTTAGAATGATGCCAAATCAACAAGTCAGGTCTGAATGAGCTAGGCAGCGGAATTGAACAAATTAGATCAGCCACCAAACTTGAAAATAACTCATGCACACAGTGCACATTCCAACGACCAGGTGCTAGAACGAGATCACTAACTTTCAAATTTAAATTAACCTCATCACTGCTGGGAGGTACACGAAAGTCAAGCTGACCTCTATGAGTCATGCTTGTGCCCACATCTAAATTCTTCACCATCGCCCCTCCACCATCTTATCGCTACCTTTGACATTGTTTTTGCTGATTGCAAATGCCCACAAGTGCTCTCTTACTGGGATATAAGGTTGTATCGTAATGCACCATTTTGCAGAGAGCCTGAAACGTAGAGAAAGGCACTACAACTGTGAGTGAGTTGAGCTTCAAATAAAGAGAGTGGTCTTCTTCAGATTAAAATGCAGTGTAATGTGGATTTGTATTTATTTATACGAGCGTTTCTTTCTCACCACCTGCAAATCAAAATAAAAAAAATGCATAACTGAATCTAAAGCTGATGATGAGAATGAGAAACAACAATGACAATTCTGAGCTTATGATTCTTTTTTCTTCACCATAAATGAAATTAAACCATCGCTAGTAAGAGTAGAAGCAGCAGAAGGAGAAGATTTTGAGCTGGTACAAGACATGAAACTCAACATCTCCTCATCCTTCTCCTTTTCATTGTATCCTTTGCTTCTCTGTTTAATGGAGTTTGATCTATTAAATTTGATGACAGCAAAAAGAAAATGAAACTTAATTAAATGATTAGATTAAGGAGAAATTAATTTGAAGTAAAAAAAAAAGGAAACGAAGGTGTTGGAGAATAATAATGATACTAAGGAGGAATGGTGTTGGAGAAAAGGAACATATTGAGTGCAAGGTCGAGGTCTGATTGTGCAAGGAGTGCGGTTTCAACGTCGGCCAAAGTGAACCTAGGTTTAAGATTTTGGGTCTAGATTTCGAATTAGGTCTCATGTGGGGTTTGGGTTCAGGTTCTAATAGGTGGATTAGGATGTAAGTATGCTCTGCTGGTAAGGACTGAGAGTATTGAGCTGATAGGTTTTCTGTTAACAGGAAAAAGAAGATGATGAAGATGATGGAGACGAAGATAGGAGAAAGCGTTTTGCGTTTTTTTTTTTTTTTTTTTTTTTTTTTGCGGTAATTGATGTTTGTGGATGAGAATGGACTAAGGGCATTTTTGACAAATTAAATGTCTTCTATATGTGGCATATGAAGTGTCAATTCACATAAAAAAAATGGATTCCACTTATGCTTGGTCAACACAGGAATACTGCTTTAACACAAAATTTTTAAGTCTAGACACCTAATAATTAAAAAAAAAATATTTAGATACAAAAATAACAAAATTGAAAAATTTCATACACCAATTATGCAATTTTTCCTAAAAAAGAAACATTTCAATTTGAATAAAACAACAATCAGTAGTAACTAATCCATGAAATAAACAAGATTATCCATATAAGTAATTCTTGAGCAAACCTGAATTCTGCACATGTAATAATCATCCCCATGAAGAGCTCTGAACGTCTCGAGAGGTTTCCACTGGGGATTCCTAGGAGACTCACCGTAGCCTTAACCCAGTCCGGCCTAAACAGACTTAACAACCAAGCCATATATGCACCCCAGTCATGACCCACAACGAAAACCTTCTTCTGGTGAGGAGCCACAGCATCAAGAACCCCTATAAGATCACCGACGTAGTGGAAGACCGTGTAGCTCCGGGGATCATCCGGTGCATCGGTGTCACCAAAGCCATTGAGATCTGGTGCGACGGCACGGTAGCCCAGAGAAGCCATAGCTACAATCTGGTGGCGCCAGGAGTACCATAATTCAGGGAATCCATGAATGAAGAGAATTACAGGTCCATCCACCGGACCCATCTCGGCTATATGTATGTTTATGCCATTCACTGGGATAACTCTGTGCCCTATAGTGTCCATTGATAGTTTGGTTGACTGAGTTTAGGTTAAGGTACTCTAGACCTATAGTGCAAAGCTATGGACTGTATATGTTGGTTTCTTAAGAAAATGCTGCACATGTCTCAACAACAGCGATAATTTATATATTAATTTGGAAGCATAAACATAGCTGGCATTATTATTATTGATTATTATTGCTGTGGAACAATGTGGGAAGACGAGCAAGCGAATGCGGACAAGTCACAGCTTCTTCACACATGATGCACAAGCAAAACTTGAATTTAAATTTTTACTGATTATAACTTGGCTCCATCTTATTATATATTAAAATTTATAATCTTTTTTACCATGAATTGGAGCATTTTTATCACATTATAAAGAACTGGTTTCCATCCACTTTCTGAACTTGATCATATTTTTTATTGTTGATTCTCAATCGGAAGAGAAAGAGATGTTGGATGGGTAGGTTTTATATCAATAATTAGATTTAATACATATATAATTATTATATTTTTATTAATTAAATATAAAATATTTGTTATATATTAAATAGTGAAATTAGTGACTAAGAGCATCTTCAATAGGCTTTTTATTTGAACAAAATTCTGTATTTTGAAGAGTCAAACAAAAAAATGGTCTCCAATACGCTCTCTATATTTTTATTTTAGAATAGAGAGTTGGTTTGGCTCTCTACTTGTAGAGAGTTAAGTTACACTCTCTACTTTAAAATATTTCAATTTTTTATGTAAAATATTAATTGATATTTATCTATTTATTGAAAAGATTTTTCTCTTTCATCAAATGATGGGAAAAAAATTAAATAAATAGAAAGAAATCTTGTAAAAATAAATGAGAAAAAAAATTAAACATTAATATTTATTAGATAAAGCAAAATAAAAATTAAAAATATAGAGAGTCTATTGGAGTTGTACAAATTTTTTCATTCTTTATATTTAAAAATTATTTAAAATATTCTCTATTATGCAAAAGATACTTTTTAAAATAAAAAGTACTATTGGAGATGTTCCAAAAAGAATCTATTGTTGAAGTTAGCTCAAAAGAAAAATCCATTCTTGAATTTTTTTTTTTTTTTGATAGATTCATTCTTGAAATTTGGAAAATAAAGAATGATGGTCATGTGAAGATTAAAGCCATTCTTGAATTTTTATTTGCAATTTTAATTCCTGGAAATCTAAGATTATACTCTTTAATATTCCTTGCTTCATTTTGCATTTCATTACATCAGAAATTCTAAATAAAATCGGCAATATGTTAGGTGATTGTTTCATGCTTCTCTTGAATGTGGAAATCGGCAAAACAAGTACTTGACATTTTCCTTAGATAACCAAGAGGACAAAACAAGTGGATTTTCTAGGTAGCCATTAAATATTTTACGTTACGGAGGATCTTTCAGTAAGTAAGAGCATCTCTAACTCAATTTTTATTTAACTTAAACTCTTTATTATAAAAAGTGGAACTATTTACTATTTTATAGTAAAAAATAAAACTATTTCTTAATTTGTAATATTTTTTAAAATATTTTTTTTTTTATGATAAATTTTGAAATAATTTTTTACTTTTTGATACTTTTAATTGAGATGAAAAAGAGATATGGGACTAATGTCCATTTCGCCAATGCAACTGGCAATGCCATTTTTTTTTTTTTTCCTTCCATTTCGCCAAATGCAACGGCGAAATGGAGAGGAGAGATGAAAATAATGGCCAACTTTTTTTTGCATGGCTAACTTGTATATGGCCGACTTTTTTTAATTTTTTATTTTAATATTATAATAATTATAATTAATTAATTATAATAATATTAAAAATAATACTATAATCATAATAATGTTATGATTTTTTTGTTTTTTTAATTTTAACACTATTGTGATTATTTTAATTTATTATTATTATTATGGCCAACTTTTTTTAGTTTTTGATTTTTTTATTTTAATATTATAATAATTATAATTAATTAATTATAATAATATTAAAAATAATATCATAATTATAATAATGTTATGATTTTTTTGTTTTTAATTTTTTTTTAATTTTAACACTATTATGATTATTTTAATTTATTATTATCATGGCCAACTTTTTTTTTGCATGGCCAATTTGTATATGGTCAACTTTTTTTAATTTTTTGATTTTTTGATTTTTTATTTTGATATTATAATAATTATAATTAATTAATTATAATAATATTAATTATAATAATATTAAAAATAATATCATAATTATAATAAAATTATGATTTTTTTAATTTTAACACTATTGTAATTATTTTTATTTAATAATAATAATATTATTATTATTATTATTGTGGCCAACTTGTATATGGCCAACTTTTTTTAATTTTTGATATGTTTGTTTTTTATTTTAATATTATAATAATTATAATTAATTAATTATAATAATATTAAAAATAATAACATAATTATAATAATGTTATGATTTTTTTAACACTATTATGATTATTTTAATTTATTATTGTTATTATTATTATTATTATTATTA